>JAVQIZ010118727.1:0-11437 GCA_036023535.2 Galaxias brevipinnis
GGGACACAGAGAGAGAGAGACAGAGAGAGAGAGAGACAGGGAGGGAGACACAGAGAGAGAGAGACAGAGAGGGGGACACAGAGAGGGGGACACAGAGAGAGAGAGACAGGGAGGGGGACACAGAGAGAGAGAGACAGAGAGGGGGACACAGAGAGAGAGAGAGACAGAGAGGGGGACACAGATACTGTGAGAGATCATTTTTCTCTATTCATTTAATGTTCAATTTTTTTTTCATTTGTGTTTTGAATAAAATGTTTATTTGTATGAAATGCTTTGTTTTTGATAAGGCACTTTGTAACATTAAGTAAAATAATTATTTCTACTTTTGTCTGTGGTGACTGTTAGGGTTACACAGGATAACATTGTCAGTGTGTACCTCGGTTTCGGGTTAGTGTTACACAGGATAACATTGTCAGTGTGTACCTCGGTTTCGGGTTAGTGTTACACAGGTTAACATTGTTAAGAAAAGGTATTATAATTGCTATTATGTGGGGTGGCTGTAAGGGCCTGTGTGTACGTACCTCGGACTAAAGAGATAAAGTCCTCTAGACGTTTCAGCAGGTGAGCGTCTCTCTCAAAATCATAGAAGTGGTGTTCCACCCAGTGGCGACATACATTCAAAACTCTGGAAAAACAGGGACAGGGTAAGAAACGCAGACATGCAGATAAAACATTCTCATGTATTAGACATTTTAATGTTTAGAGCATGAAACATATTCAGACAGAACATCCCTCCAGAGTAAGGCAGGAACTCCATACAACAAACAGCTCTAACTACTGACAGACAGCAGCATGACAGAGGGTAACTACTGACAGTATGACAGAGGATAGCTACTGACAGACAACAGTATGACAGAGGATAGCTACTGACAGTATGACAGAGGGTAAGTACTGACAGTATGACAGAGGATAGCTACTGACAGAATGACAGAGGTTAACTACTGACAGTATGACAGAGGGTAAGTACTGACAGAATGACAGAGAATAGTTACTGACAGAATGACAGAGGTTAACTACTGACAGTATGACAGAGAATAGCTACTGACAGTATGACAGAGGGTAAGTACTGACAGTATGACAGAGGATAGCTACTGACAGTATGACAGAGGGTAAGTACTGACAGTATGACAGAGGATAGCTACTGACAGTATGACAGAGGGTAACTACTGACAGTATGACAGAGGATTGCAACTGACAGTATGACAGAGGGTAACTACTGACAGTATGACAGGCGGTAAATACTGACAGTGTGACAAAGGATAGCTACTGACAGTATGACAGGCGGTAAATACTGACAGTATGACAGGCGGTAAATACTGACAGTATGACAAAGGATAGCTACTGACAGTATGACAGGCGGTAAATACTGACAGTATGACAAGCGGTAAATACTGACAGCATGACAGAGGATAGCTACTGACAGTATGACAGAGGGTAAGTACTGACAGTATGACAGAGGGTAAGTACTGACAGTATGACAGGCGGTAAATACTGACAGCATGACAGAGGATAGCTACTGACAGTATGACAGAGGTTAACTCCTAACAGTATGACATAGGGTAACTCCTGACAGTATGACAGAGGATAGCTACTGACAGTATGACAGGCGATAATTACTGACAGTATGACAGAGGGTAATTACTGACAGTATGACAGGATAACTACTGACAGTATGACAGGCGGTAATTATTGACAGTATGACAGGCGATAATTACTGACAGTATGACAGGATAACTACTGACAGTATGACAGAGGGTAACTACTGACAGTATGACAGAGGATAGCTACTGACAGTATGACAGAGGGTAAGTACTGACAGTATGACAGAGGGTAACTACTGACAGTATGACAGAGGTTAACTACTGACAGTATGACAGAGGGTAAGTACTGACAGTATGACAGAGGATAGCTAATGACAGTATGACAGAGGGTAAGTACTGACAGTATGACAGAGGGTAACTACTGACAGTATGACAGAGGATAGCTACTGACAGTATGACAGAGGGTAAGTACTGACAGTATGACAGAGGGTAAGTACTGACAGTATGACAGGCGGTAATTACTGACAGTATGACAGAGGATAGCTACTGACAGTATGACAGGGGGTAGCTACTGACAGACAGCAGTTTGACAGTGCGTTAGGGTTAAGGTAACAGCGACTGTGTACCTGAGCTGAACGGGCTGAACAAACTCCTTGCGGAAGCGTTTGAGCTCAGCGCTGAGCGGCTGGTCTCCGTTCTCCAGCGCCATCTGGTCCGCCTCACTAGGCTTGGGTTCTGGGATGTCAAACCTGGTGGAGCACAAACAACCACAGTAGTTACGCTAGTCTGCTCAGCAGCATGCCCCAGTGTGTGTGTTTGTCTGTGCTCACCTTTCCATCAGCAGACCCAGCAGCTCTTGAGGCTTGCAGAAGGACCTGTAGGTTGTTAGAAATGTTCGGACAAAATTGGGATCTGCAAAACAGAAGCAGAGGGGTGTCTGTAGGTGCTCTAGGAAGAAGGGGACAGAGACAATGACATCAACATCTGCTGCTGGAGTTACTATGCAAAACACTTATAATACACCAGCAGTGCGGTCAAGGTCATGTGACATGATCTCAATCCTTTCATTTAGCTTTAGGTAGATCAAAATAATTATATACTATAATAAATTATACATGTTTTAAATAAAAGTCATCCCCTGAAGTTGTAGCAAGGTCCATAAAATGTATTTTATATATGTAATATGTATTATGTATCATACATAAGTATGCCATGTTTCTGTTGATCTGTTAAACTACTGACAAACAGAAGAATGTTTATGTTGATATGTTATTAACATTACTCTGTCAGTCAGTAGTTTATGTTGATATGTTATTAACATTCTTCTGTTTGTCAGTAGTTTATGTTGTTATGTTATTAACATTATTCTGTCTGACTGTAGTTTAAGTTTATGCTGATATATCTTAACATCTTATGTTTGTCATTAGTTTGTTAATTTGGATATGTTAGTCACATACTTAAGTTTGTCAGTAGCTGGCTGAGCTGGAGTGAAAGAGGGTGGGGGCAGAGCTTTGAAACAATAGCCCCTCCATCTGGATTGAAAAACAATCGGCCTGGAAGCGTTTGAACCAGGAAACAAACGCTCTGACGCACACATCCTCCCCCCCCACTATCACACATCCACTCCAGCAGACTCACCCAGGGTCACCCAAAATCAGGTGTGCTGTACAGGAAACCTCTTGTTCCCCTGTGAGCCATGTACCCTGATCTCTCACACAAACACACCGAACACCACCTACTCCCCTACTGCAGCAGCTGGTCAGTCTAGATAGTCCACCTCCCCTACTGCAGCAGCTGGTCAGTCTAGATGGTCCATTGTGTTTCATAGGGGAGATCAGGGCCCAGTAGGCACTTTAATCAGGGCTCATTATGTGGCAGGTGTAACAGAGGGTCCTACCTGCGTAGATGTGGAGGGAGTTTTAACTTGGCTCACTATGTGGCAGGTGTAACAGACAGTCCAACCAGAGTACATGTGGAAGGTGTTTTAACTTGGCTCACTATGTGGCAGGTGTAACAGACAGTCCAACCAGAGTACATGTGGAAGGTGTTTTGACAGGGCTCACTATGTGGCAGGTGTAACAGAGAGTCCTACCTGCGTACATGTGGAAGGTCAGTCTCTCTATGAGTTTTAACACTGTGCCGGCCTTTATAATGGGGATTCCAGACTTGGACTGGACGTTCTCCTCAAACACCACGTTTTCCTCGGAGTCGGCCTGGGCAAAGCGGTACGTCTCCGCCCCCGGCAGTCTCATAGGCTCCTCCTTCTCCTCCTGCAGCATGGCCGAGTCCAGCATGCGCTCCAGAGTGCTGCGGTACTGCAGCGAGATCAGAGCCGCCATCCAGCCATTCTTCTCCTCCGCTGACTTGGCGGCGAACACCACCGTGTTGCCATCCTTCAGGATGATCTCAAAGGCGTGGCGGTACTCCCCCTCCTTGTCGTCCTTGTCGTTGATCTGGACCTTCCTCATGAAGAACTTCTCCTTCAACCGGTATTCTGCTGTGGAGCTGGCACCAGGCAGGCGGGGCTGGCCGTGGTTGGACTTGCAGCAGATCATCAGGCCGTCAAACAGGAAGATGTGGCGTTCGTGTTTGGCACCCACGCGTGTCAGCGTGCCCTCCATGATGAACTCGCTGCAGCACTGGCCGATGTCACGGCCCTCCCAGCCGTCGATGCTCCTCTGGATCTCGTTCATCTTCTTGATGGCCAGGTGCTTCCCCTTCATCTGCTGGCTGTAGAAACGACAGGCCGACTCGCTGAAAGACAGGAGAGCAGAGAGAGAAGCCGATAAACAGTAAATATTAATCAAATAAAACATTAACACAGAGAAGGAGTTAAATAGGATTACAACTGACTGAGTGGCACGGGTACCATCAAAGTGGTGAGCAAGGTATCCATAAAGAACAGGGTTTAACAGAGTTAGAGTTAGCTAGCTACATTCAAACAAATGGCCTGAGGTCAACACTGCATAGCATGGCCACTCACGAGTCCATATGAAATAATCACAGGTCTTCTTCTAGATTGGTTTGAAATCAAAACAGCCCTGCTCCAGCGGAGGATTAGATTCCAGGCCATGTTTTCTAGATGCAGATTGGATGTGTTGTGTTCAGTAATCAACCAAGGCTCATCTGAGGAAAGGGAGAGGTGTCTCTTAGGAACAACAGCCAGGGAAGAGAGCTTACTTTGGGGTTTGCAGACGCAGCACCCAAGTCAGTGTTCCAGGGAGGGGGCAGCACGAGGCTTGCCAGTCTTCATGGCCTCTAAGCACAGCACCCTATGGGGTTAGGGTCACAGCACCCTATGGGGTTAGGGTCACAGTACGCTATGGGGTTAGGGTCACCTGGCACCCTAGCAGCAAAACTATGTGGATAAAACCACCCTGATACTGCAATGTGTACTACAAAAGGTTTCAAATGAGAACCTACTTTCCAGAAAACCACAGTGTCAGCAGTTTACCGATTCCACCATATAAGGAAAAAGCTAACTTTAAGAGGACAACAGGACTCCAACTTAATATATCTGGGAAACCCACACAGCAAAATGCCTGTTTAGACTAGCTACGAACCCTTTAAAAATAGAGAACCATTTTCAGGTTTGTCCTTAAAAAAGAAATCCTAAGTCTGCTTAGCAGCTTGTTCTTTTGTGATGTTAAAGGGCAGATTAAACATTTATGGGTCATTCCTACTATTGCACAGCCGAACAAAATGGTGCCTCTGTTTCCCTGCTAGCAGCAGCTAGGAACACGGATGGGCTTTAGCTAGACAGACTGCAAACCAGCCTCATTACCTCCATCTCGTTTCTATTGTTGTCTTTAAGAGTTTTCATTTTAAACAAATACATTTAGAGTGTAGTGTACTGTAAGGCAAGGCAAACTGTAGCACATCTTTTTTTCAGTAATACTTATTCATATATCACTGCTGTTTTATCACAACAGACCAGCAGCAAAGCTGTATTAACTAGGGATGGGCATACTAGGCTACATCACGATTCGAATAGTCTAATAAAAAAATATTTCGGTTAATCAATAAACCGAAATAAAAAGATTATATGAAAAAATTTAATATATAGTTGCCAGATGGGCTTCCGTGACCTGGCCTTCGCTAAATAAACATATTATTTTTCCAATAAACTGAACATTTCTTCCTCTGACACACTTGGACAGATTTTCTTTGATCTCTGAGCAGAGAGTCGGCGCTATAAAGCACATGTGTTTGTATCGGTGATCCAGCGCACTAGCATAGAGCGCTCTCGTGCCTTCAGTTGGCGCGCTGCCTGCCAGTTTAAACTACTTGATGTGGATAGCAGGGAAATTGTATCTGCATTGAAATTGTGCTTTTTCTTTCTGCTTTTCACATATTTCAATGGCATTGGTATACACGTTATACAGTATGTAATTAAAATCGCTAATTAATAATATTTAAATTAACTTTAGGCAAAAATATAAATAAATAACTGCAGCTTTATTCGAATACCCACATCATTTCGAAGAATCGAATATTCGAATAATCGTGCCCATCCCTAGTATTAACACAACAGACCAGCAGCAAAGCTGTATTAACACTACAGACCAGCAGCAAAGCTGTATTAACACTACAGACCAGCAGCAAAACTGTATTAACACTACAGTAACTTATGTTCTTTGTTGCCTCCAAACAAAGACCTCCACAGACAGGAAAGGTGGATGATAAAGAAAACAGAACGAGTTCCCAAGGTACCCTAGCACACCAAACCATTCTGTTTATCCTTGTGCAACATGCAAAAACATACCGGAATATAAGCCATCCTTTCCCCATGAAAACCACCACACATCAAAATGAATATCATCAACAGCAAAAAAGGATTAAACGGGCAGCCCAGGTCCTCATAGTCCACTATAGAAACAAACTCACAACATTCTCGTCAATAAAAAAGGAAACAAAATAAAGTCCCAACTAGACAATCAACGGGTCCACAAGTCCAATACTTAGTAGGGATTTTTGTTCCCAATCTCTTGTTTTTGCAGAGAACAATAAAGCCAGAACAGGACTGCCCAATTCCTGACGTAACTTCCCTCCGCCACAAACCAACCCCCTGCTGCCCTGTAAGCCAGAGAGCCCCCTCCTGATAGCTGGCCTATTTCAAGCAGAGGGTGGAGGGTCCAGAGGATGGGAGGGGTGCTACTGCTGCTTAGGACTTATGTTGCATAGCTCTACAGTTCCACTCTGGTTCTAATACAACCAGAATCTAAGGTTCTGGTACAACTATATACTATGGTACTATTACTGGATATAAGGTTTTACTACAACTACATACTATAGTACTTTTACTGAACCTAAGGTTCTAATACAACTACCTGAGGGTTCTAATAGAACAGTAAGAGTACCTGAGGGTTCTAATAGAACCTGAGGATTCTAATAGAACAGTTAGAGTACCTGAGGGTTCTAATAGAACAGTAAGAGTACCTGAGGGTTTCAACAGAACAGTAAGAGTACCTGAGGGTTCTAATAGAACAGCAAGAGAACCTGAGGATTCTAATAGAACAGTTAGAGTACCTGAGGGTTCTAATAGAACAGTAAGAGTACCTGAGGGTTCTAACAGAACAGTAACAGTACCTGAGGGTTCTAACAGAACAGTAACAGTACCTGAGCCTCCTCTTGGCCAGGCTCTTGGAGCAGATTCTCTCCATGCTGCTCTGGAGGTTCAGCAGCGCAGTGATAGCCTGTTTGAGACACTCCTTATCCTCCTCATCTTCACTCCTCTCCTCAAGTTGCTGTGAGGTAGGGAGAGAGAACAGGTCAAAGGTCAGGAGGGAGAGAACAGGTCAGGGGGGGGCATGTCAGTGGAGGAGGAAGGGAGATTAGGTCAGAGGAGGAGGGGGGGTGCTGTAGGATCATGACGCAGTAAGGCTAAACTCATGAGGTGGATTAGTCTCTCTCTCTCTCTCTCTCTCTCTCTCTCTCTCGCATAAGGTATTACCTCGTAAATCATGCGGTGTTGGAGTTGTGTGTGCTACCTTGAGGATCTCAAAATGGTGCAGGCAGTGGTAGACGGGTGTGAGCAGCAGCCGGGGCAGAACGTACTGCACGGCCTCCTTGAAGCCCTCGCAGATAGACTGGACGGACGGACGGGGACACACACACACACACACACCCACACCCACACCCACACCCACACACACACACAGCAGGGTTACCATGGACACAGTTACAGGGTCCAAAGCTGAGCCTAGGGGTCAGGGGTACCTGGAGGTAGAAAGCTGCTCCGGGTTTAGAGAGCTGACTGAGGAAGTGGTCATGGAAGCCGGGCCGCAGGATGTCCTGACCGTACGACTCATAGGGGTCAAAGGCCAGCTCCTATAGTTGGGAAATAAACAGGTTTCAGAGTACACTATGACAGAAAACTACAGCACCCAGACAACACTACCACAGAAAACTACAGCAACCAGAGTACACTACCACCGAAAACTACAGCAACCAGAGTACACCACCACAGAAACTACAACAACCAGAGTACCACATAAAACTACAGCATCAAGAGTACACTTTCAAAGAAGTTTACAACTGTGGACAAACTGCCCCTAGCTTGTGAGAACTCCACAGTGACAATTGCACTTCACAGGAAATCCAATACGTTGGGAAACCCAAAACAATGTGGTTGGCAAAGAAAATAGACAGACTAATTACACACTAAACAATAATCCAGCCACACTGTCTGCAGTTACAAACAGAAGGGTAACTCCAAATCAAAGCTGAGCCTTAGGGTCAAAGAGGGGAGTCTGACCTCAGCCAGGTCCTCAAAGCAGCTGCCCACCAGAGGGTGAGGGTTCCCCTCGTCTGTCATCTCCACCGTGTCCTCAATCAGCCCCAGCAGCTTCAGAGTCACCTCATGGATGTCCACGATGCGGCTGAAGATGCTCTCCACATCCTGCACACACACACACACACACACACACACACACACACAGACAGAGAACTCAGGGTTAGGGTTAGATAACCCAGCCCACACACACACAGAGAACTCAGGGTTAGGGTTAGATAACCCAGCGCCCACACACACACACAAAGAGATAAGTCAGGGTTAGGGTTAGATAAGACAGCCTACACACACACACACACACACACACACACACACAGAGATAACTCAGGGTTAGGGTTAGATAGGACAGCCTACACACACACACACACACACACACACACACACAACTCAGGGTTAGATAAGACAGCCTACACATACAGAGAGAATGTTGTGTTGTTTATGAATAGAATACAGGGTTGTCTTTGGTTCCCTAATAATACTTGATTTATAATAATGAATAATTTATGGAGTGCATACAAATCCCACTCTTAGTGGTATTCAATTTGCTTACTGCAGTCCCAACAGTGTTTACACATCAACTGAATAGACCAAACTAGATCAAATTAAATGAAGGAAATGTAAGAATGAATGGAGGCAAGACAGAGCATCACAGTGTTCTCCAACACAAACACCAGGAGTCAGGACAACTGACATGGAAATAAGGAGAACCTTCTAAAACAGTGAAGTGTTCCTTAAAGGAAAGGTGAGAGGTCGTACGTGGGGAGAGAACAGCATGGTGTTGGAGGCGAAGGGCTCCCTGAACACTCGGATGATGAGGTTGAGGTCACGGAGGTACTGCCGGCCCTCGGCCATGAAGGTCTTGACCAGGTCGTAGTAGCTCTGCTCCTCAGCACTGGAGGGCTCGTCATCCATCAGGGTCAGCCCACTGATGTCCTCCTCGTCCTGGTGGAACATGTCCATCAGAACCTGGGGGTGGGGGGGGCACAGAGAATCAGCCAACAGACTGGACAGACTGTGTGTCTCTGTGTCTGTGTGTGTCTCTCTCTCTGTGTGTGTGTCCGCTGACCTTATCAGCACACATAGCCACGGTAATGTCCTGCTGGGAGATCTCGTAGTGGCGGATGTTTCTGACGTAGTTTCCTGCCAGCTTCAGGATGTCTGCTGAGATGTACTCCAACACAGCCACTATATAGACTGACACCTGGTGGTCCACCTTGTAGCCCAGCACCTCCTGGAGGGTCAGGGGGCAGAGGTTAAAGGTTGTTTTATACTCTGGTATAAGTGGCATATCATGGCTCGTTAAGTTCCACTGCTTCTTTTACTTGTATATTCACACATATCCAATCTGAACTTTTACTTGTATATTCACACAAATCCAATCTGAACTTTTGAAAGGTTTGTGACTAAACCGCTTAACCAGAGCAAGGAACTATTAACATCTGACATCTTTCTTTGAATGTTTAGAATTTTTTTTTTTATTGTAGGGTTCGGGTTGGATTGGTCTGAGTGGCTGATGGTGGAAATTGCTAAATGTCTCCCTCTGCTGACCAGAGTAAAGAACAACAGCTCAGCACGTTCCTAAGCTGGAGAGGGTTCAGAACAAAAACTCAATCTCTCTCTCTCTTGTTCATAATAACAGCTCAGTGTATCCCTCTGCTGGAGAGAGTTCATAACAGCTCAATGTCTGGGCTTCAATATTAAGCCTAACGCTCAATGTCGGTCTAAAACACTATGGGTGGTTTGGTTACAGTTAAACTAGTAGACACTCTGGAAAGCAGAGATGGACGTTGTAAATAAAAGGAAGGCTTTTGAGGAAAGGAATACAGTGAGCTGCTGCTAATGAAACCACAATGGGAGAAATAGTTGTTACATGTTTAGAATACATGTTTAGCATGTTTGACACTGCGTGTGTGCGTGTGTGAACCTTGAGTAGCGGGTGGATCTTGTCGACAGGCAGGGCCAAAGGGTTCCTCCTCTTCCTCTTCTCTATAGCAGCCTGGGCGTCCGCTATGGCCCACTTGTCAATGGGGTGGGGGAAACTTTTCTGCACGCGCTCCTAGAGGGAGGAATGAGCGACTAAATGAATACTGCTTGATGAGGGAGTTCTACACTGGGCTCGTGTGATCACGTGATGATTGATGGTGAAGGTCAGGGAGATCAAAAGGCCAGGTCCTCTGGGATAAGGGTCAGAGGTCATTAAGGAAGAGGGAGACAATGTAATAATATTGGGGGTACCACCATGGCAACAGTCTCCATGGAGGTTACCATAGCTTCTAAGCGAGAGAGCACCTGCGTTTTTCACTTCCTCCTCCGGCTGCTTGTCAACAAAAACAGAGAGCTGTAAATACCCCATCACAACACTACCACAGAAAGCTACAGCAACCAGAGTACACCACCACAGAAAAACTTCCTCCTCCGGCTGCTCGTCAACAAAAACAGAGAGCTGTAAATACCCCATCACAACACTACCACAGAAAACTACAGCAACCAGAGTACACTACCACAGAAAACTACAGCAACCAGAGTACACCACCACAGAAAAACTTCCTCCTCCGGCTGCACGTCAACAAAAACAGAGAGCTGTAAATAACCCATCACAACACTACCACAGAAAACTACAGCAACCAGAGTACACTACCACAGAAAATTACAGCAACCAGAGTACACTACCACAGAAAAACTTCCTCCTCCGGCTGCACGTCAACAAAAACAGAGAGCTGTAAATAACCCATCACAACATGTTAGCATACATGACAGAGAGCTGTAAATAACCCATCACAACATGTTAGCATTCAGGAGAGAGGGAGAGAGAGAAGGCTGGAGAAAGGGAGAGAAGGGGAGAGAGAGAGAGAAAGGGAGAGAGAAGGGGAGAGAGAGAGAGAACGGGAGAGAGAAGGGGAGAGAAGTAGAGAAGAAAAAGGGAGAAGGAGAGAAAAAGAGAGGGACAAGGAAAGGGAAAGGTCATGTGAGCCTGTGTGTGTGTACCTCCACATCCTGCAGAGTGTGTGTGTGTGTGTGTACCTCCACATCCTGCAGAGAGTGTGTGTGTGTGTGTACCTCCACATCCTGCAGAGAGTGTGTGTGTGTGTACCTCCACATCCTG
>JAVQIZ010118752.1:0-12137 GCA_036023535.2 Galaxias brevipinnis
TTATATATATATATATATATATATATATATATATATATATATATATATATATATATTTATGTGTGTGTGTGTATATTCAATTCAAACATTCTGACACACTGTGTATCAGAATTGCTCAAGAACATTTTGGCTTCACCTAAGTGTCTTAGACCCCTGCTATTCTACACTATATAAACACATCTATAGAGCCATATTTTTAAATAAGATTAAATCATACACTTTAAAAAGTATTATTTATCATATTGGCTTTTAATAGTGATAATATGATTTATCACTGGAAAAATGTTTTCCTGGAGGATGGACCTCCTAGAGTGCAATTAATCAGTTTCCACAAACCTATTTCATATACTTATTCTGACTCTGCAACCATTGTGTGCCGGGGTTTATTATGGTCCAAAACGACTATAGAGTCACTTTATCATTTCACATATCCCAATCTCGGTATCTGTGTGTGTGTGTGTGTGTGTTTGTGTGTGTGTGTTTAAGGTTAGGAGGGTTGGGAATAGCCAGGGAAAGTCAGTTTAATTTATTAAACTGTCACACAGCCGAATTTGGTTCATACGCACACACACACAGACAGACACACACCCACACACATGCACACACACAAGATCAATATCATTTAGTATTCATAGGTCTTTGCTTTGGGTACTGAGTATTGTGTGAAGCCTTATTACCATACATCTCATTTTGGGTAGCCAGTAGAGTTTACAGTAAACTGTAGTTTCTGACTGTAGAACTACTTTACCGTGGACGTCTCAAATGAAGACTGACCAGTACAACGGGGTGTAAGGAGTAACATAGATTGAAGTCGTCATTTATTTATTTTGTATTTATATTGCACTTTGTTTTCTTTCTTTCGTAGGCCCAGAAACTGAAATCTAACCTAACTTTAGATACTGCTGTCTGCGTGGTAAGATTATATTTTTATCCTGCAGGTTTAGGTCTGTAAAATGTACGGTTTTATGGGCCTTTCTTCCTTAAATAAACAATCATAATAGTGTTGGGAAAGTAACCATCCTTTTGTAGGAGACAGATGACAAACTCATTTTTTGTTTTTTCAGGATCCTCAGCTTGATGCCCCAGAAACCTCTAATGCCAGCACTAGAAGTTCTTTGGCTGATCTGGCCCGCTTGCACCCATTCACCATTCTGCTCACCCTGTCCTTTGCTCTTACCTCCATGGCTCTTCAAAGTGTCTCGCTGTTGGATTGTGTGTAACATATTTCAAGGATAATCTATTCTTTATTTACTATTCAAAGTTCAATTATATTGTGTTCATTGCTTCTTGAAGGGAAATGAGCTCCAGGTCTTAGTTTGTTGCTTACAAGAAACTCTAAAAGGGAGAACTTTTGGAAAAAAACTCAAGGAAACTATTTGGGAGAATATAGTGACTCTTATATCAACATGAACCACATCCCAGGACAAACGTAATTGCTGCCTCTGTTCTCTGGTCTTGAATGTAAAGTTTGCTGTGTTAAAGCTATTTTTTCTACTTTGTTCTGACTCTGAACACAAAGACTATTACTGAACAAGTATACAAAAGCAGACCTGCTACTACTGTTAGGAAAACATCACGACTGTACCTGCCCTCCTTCCCATAGAGGTGCACTGTGACAACTGGGAATGTGACTGAAATCTTCCCAGAGATAATACTGTGCCTGGAAATACCTGTTGGATATTGGAAAACACCTGAACTTCATTTTTAAAATGACAGAAGTGTCAGTATGGAGTTTCCCACTGGACGAAGACCTAGCTAGTTCTTGCAACTTACACCCCATCTAAATAAAAGCTTAAATTAGGAAAAAAATGTATTCAAAACACTGAGGTGGACAGACGATGTTCCTATTTTTGCCATTAGAGACAGCAGGCTTTATATGCAGGGTTTTGGTCAAATTCAAGGAGACTTACACACTCAAATGACCCAACAGTGCAGTGTTGGGGATTGTCATTGTCTGTCGCATAATCCAACCTTCTTTTAAATATAACCTGTAATGAACTTTGAAAAAAAAAATGCCATACCCACCATTACAAAGCAAGGTATGTACTGTTCAGTATTTTGTACATGGCTTTAGTAATAGTTTAAAACATATCGTTAATTGTGTTCTCAATGTTGTCTTTACTAACATTTTGTACGTAACATATATGTAACGTACTCTATATATATTGTCGTATGCGGCTTTGTAATATCTGTCGTGCTTCAAAATGTATATTAGTACATGAGTGCTGGGGTTGGTCAACTTATCCAGTATAATTATGAAGTGTAAAATGTGATACATTCAGTGGTTAACTGGGAGGTCATTCCTCCAATGTGATAATATTCTGATGCACATACAGTGTTTCTATCTCTAGAAACTGTTGTGTACGAGGGATCTTTAAATATACTTTGAAACTATTAGTGGTTGTTTGTCCTTTTCATGAAAAAAAAAAGATTCTTGTTGAAAAAGGACAAACTGTTGCAGACATTGAAAACCACTGCAGTAATACAAAATAGAGCACATTATATACAAATTCAAAGTAAGTTTGGCCTTAAACAGCATATAAAGGGAAATAAGTGCAAAACTGCTGTTGCATTTTTACATTGTGGGGTTAATAGGTCAAATATTAAAACACAAAGATGTCTCACACAGACCGGCCAAATGTCAAATGTTTTCATTTCAATGTTGCCACTAAAGTAGACTGGGTGAGAGCATCTGCTCTCATTAGCAAACTCCTGAAGAGAAGCACAGGGGCCACCTTTTGATGACACAACATGCACATGAGCATCAACAACACACTGGCTTAGTTTGGGTAGCTATCAGAAGATGTATGTACTATCTACTATTTCAGTTAGGGCGAGTTTTCTTGAAATCCTGAATGATGATCCATGTTGTTTCTGGTGCACAGCCATAATGAGTCATCCAGCCTCGTGCTCGGTGTGAAGTCCTCTGAGACATGTCCTTTGCCTTCTCCTTCCACTGGAAACACAATAGTTCAGTACACAGAACCGCACTGACTCTCAAACTATTTGGCTCAAAAGCCCTAAAAAAAATACACTTTCAATACACTTTGATGTCCATTATAATTCCCTACTTGCTCATGGTTCCAGTCAACGGTGGAAAACATACAAGGATTTTAACCTACAGTATTTCAGAAGTAATATCATTATAATCGTGTTTTGGTTAGTTTGGTTAGATTAGTATCCTTCAAATTTCTAAATATATAATGTTCATATTTGTATACTAGGAAAGACAGCAATAATTACTGATAGGATCAACACCATGCAGATTTATGAATTATCACAAAAAGTGCACACAGGATGCAATAGTAGGGCAATTGCTTGCCATTTCCAGTACTAAGGCAACGACCTGACATTCCTGGGGCCATCCCATAAAGGTCTACAATTTTTTTGCCCATATTAGTTTATCACTCCTCCTTTATTCATGTGTGCTCCAGGAAAGCAGACTTAAGTGACCGCGCAGCACGGAAAGGCTGAAATTGTCAGTCTGATCACAGCAGTCCCTCACATGGTGTCAGGAGCAGACAAGGACGCAGCCCTGTGAGAGCAGACCGCTCCCTGGACCAGGGAAGTGGACACGTCTCGGCCGGAACATGATCAGTCCATTTTGGCTTCGTGATGGAATGCTTGTCCTAGAAAGGGACTGAAGATTTATTGGATATGTCACGAAACACAAAAGGACAGACTTGCCGTTGCTGTATAAGTTATGCACTTAGTAACACACTGCACATTGTGGAGCATTGAAGGGATTTTCGGACTGCTTCTTAATGGCGGAAAGGAGAATGGCAAATATTCCAAGTAGAAGATTTTCTCTCTGTTAGAAAATAAGGAAAATGAACAGATGACTCGATAGACAAAAGGGTTTCTCCAAAAATCTAGATCTTTTACTGACCAATTGTAAGAATGGATAAGGCAGGGTAACCTTCAAGTGTACTGAATCTATTAAATTATTTAAATATGCTTAAAATATGAGACATGTTCATGAGTTTTTATTAAGTGGTATGTGACTATGAAAATGTCATTGCAATTTCCAGGTGAAAGTATTCCAAATGCATTCTATCAGATTAGCTCTCTTTAAACCTGTGGTGACCTGCACCACTGTCTAGAGCAGTGATTTACTTTGTATTTCAATAAACCCCTGTGGACACAATGGAGAATATATACCTAAACATCAAGCCCTCTCAGTTCGAGCAATCTCCCTCTGCATAGATGAAAGAGAAACCGGATGAGGCAATTTAATCATGTGGTCCCTGGAGAGTGGGAAACATGTTTAATTATTACAGCTTCAAACTCTCAGGCTAGTGTATTCCTACCACCCTTAATATTTACCTTTGCTATTACATAAGGTGTGGACAATTATTTCGGAATGATTACAATTCAATTCCAGGGTGAGCTTCTCTTCTTATGCTAAGAGTAACACTGCAGCAGTTATTTGAGATCCCTGACTACAAATCTGCTTCAGAGCTTGGACTTGGGCTCCAGAGCTTTGAGTTTAGCACACGACTATCAAACAAAGCAGATACTGTAACATCTATCAAAAGATTCAGACATAGAATTAGACCGATGGTCATGATGCAGAAGGAATATATAGGTAGGGTTGGCCTGTGGTTCCTTATGGTTTAGCTGTCAACGGTGTGTAGAAGTCAAGTCACATTTGCTAGTGACTTTGTTCCAAGTAAATTAAACGGTATTGTTTCTACACAAAATCCGTTGCTTAAACTCACTTGCCCATGTAGTCATTTGACTATATCATAAAATATGTTTAAAACGACTTTTTGACTATTGAGAATTAAACAAGCAATCCAGAATTCAATATTTCCAGACACATTTGTTAAAAAACCTAATTTTGATGAACCAATAAATTAAAAGCTTAAATGTGGGTGTATTCCCCTCCATCTCCCTTTTGTTTTTATTGAGAATGTTATGCTTACACTTTAGATCAGCTTAATCTGTGGACAATTACACGTGTTCAGAAATGGACAATAACAAAACAACAGTTTTGCTCTTAATACTAGTAGGACTACTTCTATTCTGATTGGCCAAATAATGTCCAACACCAAACAGCTATTTTAATTAAACTGGGAGAATTATATGCCACTGAGTATTTTTTGTAATGTAAAAACAATTACAACGGAAGCACTTAGAATTCCCAATTTCAGTCTTTAATTGGACTCTGAAGTGTTATAGCCACACAATACAGGCAAATCACTTGTTTTGTGTGTGACGCAAAGCATACCAATGTTTTTCTGCTCTGCACTGAAAGCTTATCTGTATATGTATAGCTTGAGCTGAGCAACTTCTGATATCTTACAACTACAGGTGGACAAAAAGTACAGTACAACGAAGGACAATTTCTATACTATCAGAGCCCCAAACTTTACCTGAGACAGCTGCTTACCATTCACAGCAGCAACCCTTTATCAGTATTGGGTTATTCTCCATGCAGGCTTGGCTGTGGTTAAACTATGGCCACGGCAGCAGGAAAACAATTCAAGCAATACATCTTTCCCACTAAGCACCATGACTCATGCCAGTTAAGAGAGACAGATAGGGCACTCTTTGTTAACGCAATCCACTATTAACGTAATGGCCCCTACAGCGGCCCACGCAGTGAACCAGCTCTTCTGCATTGAAACCCAACTGGTCGACAGGGAAACATTTACATTGGTGGAACGATCCCGGTGTTCATAGACAGGGTGGCCTGTTTTTTTTGTCAATGCAATTAGCAATCAGACTGTGAGAATGACCATACATTAGAGAGGATGTGACAGCATGGGTGAGAGGTCTACCAACACCATTAATCCTATCTGCTGGCTGAGACAGAGGCCTTGTCATTTCTCACATTTTTGTGCACAATTATAGTTCCAGCTCCATCATCCATTCTTTAATTGTGCATAGTGGGGGCAAAAGAAATGGCAAAAAGTTAACTAACAGTGGAAGAACCTAAAGAGACAACAAAGTTCAGTAGCAAAATGTGAGGGCCTGCCTTAAAATCTGGTCTACTGCAAAGATTGCATGAACAATACTACTTCTACTTGATCACTTCATTCATTTGTAAGATAAATAACTTAATTTTGGAACTAGAGAAGAAGCTTGTCAAGACTGTGGTTTTTCAGACTAACAAAAATTAACAATAAATATAGCAAATGGGTCAACATACATGCATGACTTGAACTCCAGTGATGACTCAAATGCACCTTCAGTTTGATTGAAACGTCCTAAATGTGAATTTCTTAAACTTTCATAAGCCTGACAACAGCTCATGTGTCACTCTAATGCTCTCAATGGTTGTCATGTCATGCCACAATGAATGATGTATTCCGAACTATTTGTCAGTCTTTCCCTGCACCTCCTCCCCACATTATCCCTTAAGCACACTCACATTAATATCTCCTAATGTTTTACCTGAGACAGCTTGATTTACAGTGGGCTTTGGCAGCCGGGGAAAGGCGATAAACGTGTGCGGCATCCTTCACGTTTCTTTCGACAGATCCTACATGAATTATATTGAATGGTTCGACAGGTTCATCTGCTTGCACAGCTCTGTGAATTATGGCCCAGCCATTGACAGATTCATTTCTAGGGAGATAACACACGACCCCCGCCACCCCCACTACGTCAACAAGTGTTTTTGTCATCGCAGTTTAGAAACATTTTTGTTTGCATTTGTTAATTGGATGCATTACACCTTAGTTAACATTTTCAAAGATAAAATATGCCACACTAAAAGTTGTTAATAGGAAGCCTCTAAATTTTTCCAATATATTTCTATTTATCCCTCCACAGCATTTCCATCTGGATCCACTGACTAACGTCTATTGCTTGCAAGTAAGGGGGTACAGTAATGTTAATACAGT
The DNA here is from genome assembly GCA_036023535.2 of Galaxias brevipinnis. NCBI lineage: Eukaryota > Metazoa > Chordata > Actinopteri > Galaxiiformes > Galaxiidae > Galaxias > Galaxias brevipinnis. The sequence goes on from JAVQIZ010118752.1 coordinate 6,855, forward strand.
GTATGTATGTTAACCCATGATTACAATCATAAACATGGTCAAATGGTCAAATCACATATTCTGCCCAGCACAGTGAAATAAAAGGACTGTCCAAAGTTTCACAAAGACTCCTGACAATCCCTTATGATGTCAGTCTGCCAGCTACAGTCCCACACCTACTCAGGTGCATGAAGGGTGAAAGTCACAATGACAGAGAAACATGTCCCATCTGACTTATGTATAAACATAGTTCTGGACACAATCATAAATAGAGATATAGGCCCACTCTCCACCTGGATGACACTGCTGACATTTAAGTGTTAGTTTGGATTATCAAATACACTTTTTATGATTGCAAGAAAGAAAGGACTCCAAGCACACTGCAAATGATACAATGATACACCTCTGCCAACAAAATGAAGACCAAAGAGAAGAATTCTAGTAACACTGTAGTAATAATTCTTGTAAACAAACGTAAAAGGTACATTATGTAAATGAAGGGCTACAAAATTGCTTTGAAGAGCTTCAAAAACATTTGTGGCCAGTGGATATTCAAGTGTCTTTATTTTTCTGGCATGACGTCCATCTTTAAAATACATTGAAGATTACTGATATGCACTGGTATGAGCTTTTTGTTCCCATTGTTTTTCCACACGAGATCAAATGATTCCTGTGTAATAACACTGTTATACAACTACTTTAAAAACAATACAGAAAAGGCTTACATAAAAGCTGGTGTACTAAACCATTTTGACACAAAATCCTTCTGAACAAGTGTTTTGCTCACCATGAAAGCACCACCAATGCCCATACAGTCTAAAGACAAACAGCAACAGATCAACAAATGTAACATTATTTAGCTTTAGTCCTCTAGTCAGTATCTATAAGTTAAATGCGCTATAACACAGGAATCCTTTAAATATCAAAACAAAGGTATTTAGAAAAGCGATTTTCACAAATGTAGTAAAAGATTATCTTAATAGCTATAATAGACTGTGACAAGGCCTAGAATGAATAGCATCCTCTCTTAATGTTCAGTAATAAAAACTACACTAAAATTATAGCCAAGAGCAAAGTAACAAAAGATTCACATTTGTTTTCAATCAGACACTGTACACTTCTTGAGGGACTAAGGTTTCACAACGTCACACTTGGCTTTAAGACAGGGTCCAGGTCCGTAACAGTTTGTTAGTCCATGCCAATTGCTGAAAATCCAACCTGATTTGGGGTAACAAATAAATGCGGAGCAGTGATCAACAAGTGTCTCCCCTTGCACTCACAGAAAGCGGTAAGACATTAACAGAAGCTGAGTTTCTAAACAAAAGATTATTATTAAAAAGCAGTATTTAAGCAAATGATATGTACTGTATATACAGGCCAGTAGTGTATATTTCGCTGTATAAATAGATGCTTGGTTTCAGACGTTGCTCTCCTGCCTGGCATTCCTTGCTTCAATTACATGATGACAGTGAACGAGTGAAGTCCATTCTCAAAAAGGGATTAACGGTATTTACAAGAAAATTCACAAATTAACCTGTACCGGACCATTAAAAAAAAGGTAAACAAATGGAGCTCTGGGTTATATAATTTACTAATACACCATGTGTGCATTTCCAGCATAATGCAACAGTGGAAACCCCGAGTTCCACATTGATAAACAACAATTTTCCTCCCTCTTTAATTCTGACGTTTTTTTAGGTTTAAGGGGTTAAAAGTCGAGCCCTCACCTACAGACTGCTTCTATCAGGGACAGTCACTACCATAACTCTGTACACAATGGGAGCCATTTCACAGAAAATACAGACTTTAGCTTGTGCTGGGTAAACTGTATAAATGTACAGAAAATGACAGAGTAGGTCAGCAGCCACAGATAAAAAAAAGTCTCTTTTGACTTCCAAGACTTTGTGCAAAGTGTTTGCATTGGTAAAGGGTCCATACTTTCAAACTATCCGATACCAAAACAAGCTGAAGCTGAAAAGGCATAATTAATTCAGTTCATGCAGGAACATCCATGTTAAGATTCAGGCATGTTGAAACGACATACGCACCATATACTGTAGTTATAGCCTGGCAAGCAAATGAGCTAGATAAAATCCGCAGACAGCACATCTTGATATCAATTAATCAAAGTCTTTCCTTGACCATTTCCAGCACAGCAGCATGTTATATGGTAGGTACCTTGTAAGTGTAAGTAACATTATCGGTTTCCCTTATATTGTGTATTCACCAAATATTGGTGTTTTATTTGATTGAACTTTTAGGCTGGTCAATTAGACATCTTGCTGACCACAAAAGAAGAGGCTGATCTTCTCCATACTGAGTTGAAGATCCAAATGGTAGACGCCATTAGAGAAAACTAAGATGGGTGATGGAGTCACCAGCAGATTGATAGCATCTAGACTTGTGGGCCAGTTAAGGAGACTGGGTGTGGAGCGAGGCTTTCACCGTTGGGACTAGTCTTCTGGAGAAGGTTGGTGTGAAATATTGAAGGAGGGTTGTCAGCATCCAGACAGAATCCTGCACCATTTCTACCTACACTGCACTGAAGAAATTGGCCTCCAGCTGTACAATGTACATTGAAGTCTCAAGTGTTTGAAGGAACCAAGAGAAAGATTTGACTTAGACACATGTGCCTTGGTGTGCTGGAGGAAGGGCCTTTCGGTTCTTCAGACCCTGGCTCTTTTCCTTGAACTCCATTGGTTTCTGCTGGGATGTGTCTATCAGGGCACATGCAATGGCAATCCCTGTGGGAAAAAGAGAAAATAAATATGGACAATATATAGAAAGGCACCAATCTATGAACTGGGCTGTATATACTGTAACCGGTACACTATTACCAGTGCATGTCCCACCAAAAACCAAGCTGTGAAGTGCAAAATAACTCTTCATTGACCTCCATAATCAAATTGGGTTAAGGCATAGATTTTGGCAAAGAAATAAAAAGGGTTCTATATAAAACCAACAAATAAAACCATTCCAATGCTTGGAATGTTCCTAGGAGCACAATGGTCTTCAGGATATTGAAATGGAATATGTTTGGAACCAGCAGGACACTTCATACAGATATTCGTTGATGGTAGTTGCAGCATCATGTTGAGGTGAGACTTTCATGTGCAGGAATAGGGAAAATTATCAGACCAACTACAGAAGAAAACCTGTTCAAGAGTGCACAGGACCTCAGACTGGGGTGAAGGTCCATTTCATGAAAGCAGCAGGCATATATTATATGTTTGAAATTAATATAGTGATTTAGGAATATTTTTTCTTACAGATCTTCCATATCTTGATTTTGCATTGCAATCACATATAAACACGACCTAGGAAAGCAAGCCAAAGACAAACCATTCAGAAAAATATACAATTATTTGAAGTATTGTGCTACTTATTGGGAACCTGGGAATGCAACCAAGACGAGCGCTTAAAATTCATCCACTTTCCATTTAAAGAAAGTATAGATTTTAGTGGGGAAGGGCTGCCGTGTGTTCCCAGCTAAGATTAATGACAGTAATGGAGCTTGGGTGTCAGACAGAGTTAATGGTTACCTCATCCTCCCCTTCCTCAGCACTAGGGTTTTCAGAGTCCTCTAGATTCAACAAGCAACTAGCGTATCTCCCTTTTCTCTGCATACGTGGCTCGGTGATGGGCGGCCCCCCTTGGCCACTGAGCCGTGCCGCCAGCCTGTCTGGGACGCAGGGACATGAACCACAGCTAGGCAGCTCCAAAATCATTTTTTCAAAGACGCTGCTCACAAATCATCCATCGCAGAGAAGGACGACGAAGGAATAAGAGGCACTTGTAGTCTTGCCCGTCTGGCATGACTCCTCCTACTTCTATAAAAGCAATGCAATTATTTGAGGGGTCCAATTCATTATCGCAGTCGCCCTAGACCAAAGAAAATGGAATTGAATTGAGTATGTCAGAAAGCAGTGTGGCGTGGATGCCTAGGGCGGAAAGGATTTACACCCAGAAACAACCCGAGGCGTGGGAAGCTGGCCCTCACTCCGGCTTATGAAAACACAGAAGCATGGCAGTGTGTCGATTTCTGTGTATGTTTTGTTCTGGTGGTGGTGGAGGAGATAAAAACTCAGAACCAAACAAATTGACCAAACTAAGTAAATGTTTTTAAATCTATAATATTTAAATGGAACAAAGCAAATATCTATCTATACGTATACGTATTCATACAAATCCATACATAAATACATGCAGTATTAATAAATACCTATTCATATTATATATATATATATATATATATATATATATTATTTCTACATACAGTGGGGTCTAAAAGTCTGAGACCACTAGTCAAGACACTTCCATTTTGCATTTGTGCCAAATGCAATACTATGTTTTTCATTACAAATTATAATATCAGTTTAACAATTTGAGTGAAAAGTTGAATCTTTGAAAAATGTACATGAATTTCGGAATATCTTAATATTTGGTACGTCCCCCTTTTGCTTTAGTGACAGCATGCACTCGAGCTGGCATGGACTCCACCAGTTTGTGCAAAACCTGATGACCCATGTTATCCCAGCATGATTTGACAATGTTCCAAAGAGCTTCTGATGACACAGAATGCTTGGCTTTCTCAGACCCCGTCCACACGTAGCCGGGTATTTTTGAGTTTTTTTTTCATGCATTTTGGCCTTTCGTCCACACGTAAACTGCGTTTTTCGTCACTGAAAACTGAGGTTTTGGAAAACGCCAGCAAGGGTGAATTTCTTTTTAAACGCTGTTTTCAGTGTTTACGTGTGGACAGCAAAAATGATCAAAGCCGAAGGTTTTTCCTTTGTTCCATCAGTGTGTGCGCCGATACATCCTTTGTTTACGTGTAGCCAAACTGTTAGCTGTCAACGGCTGCCTTGGTAACTCCAAATGCAACTTTTTTTCCTCAGGCTTCTGATTGACCAACATGGTTTCGCGTTCTCTTGACAGGTTATTTTTTTCATTTTCGTGTGGACGGAGATTATTTTTTAACCTGCTTGTGTGGACAGAGATTTTTTTAAAACCGAGGGAGAAAAAACCTCAGTTTTCAAAAATACTCGGCTACGTGTGGACGGGGTCTGAGTCTTCAAATGCCCCCATAAATGTTCAATGGGGTTGAGGTCACGTGACTGTGGAGGAAAGTCCATGACAGTCAGGACTCCTTGGTATTCTTTGTAATTCAAGTAGTTCTTGCAAAGCTTTGAGATGTGTTTGGAGTAATTATCCTGCTGCAGTATGATTCCTTCTCCACAAAGATGCAAACCAGAGGGTATAGCATGTCGCTGAAGAATGGAGTGGTACTTCTCCTTGGTCAGG
>JAVQIZ010118774.1:0-15765 GCA_036023535.2 Galaxias brevipinnis
AGAGAGAGAGGAGTAGGGGGGGGGGGGGCTGTGAAGGTGGAGGAACGGGGGGGGGGACTACGCGGCTTCCTGTCTCTTCACATTGCCTGCGTGGGAGGAGAGTAATGAGGAATACTCGCAGCCACGGCGACGGCTCCTCCACAAAGGCTAGCGCCAACATGGCTGCTGTCGTTACCTGTCCCAAGGCACCGAGGTCTCAAACGACTCCCCAATCACAGAGTGGTCCATCCCCAGGTCCTGTTACGGCGGACAAGAGAAAGATTAAACACACGGTAAACATCCATCGACCTCCACGGCAACATCTGGCTTCAAGATTCAGCAGGGGGGGAGGAGGCCATCTTTAAACAAAACCATCTTTTGTGATTCCGCTAAAGAAACCGGACTGCGTCTCACAACGTCAAAACTTCATTCTTTACCCTGCCTGTCCACATGTCTAACCAGATCAAACCAGGGATCCACAGAGGTCACATTCTGTCCCGTTTGAATGCTGCTGTCCCATGCCATCAGCTGTCAGCTCTGGCAGACCAAACCCCCCAGCCCGCCTATCAACCATAGCGGCCAGTGTTAGACCTACCCGGAGGTAAGCGATGACAAAGGTCAGCATGTAGCCCCTCTGCCCATTGTCCTCTCCAGCTGCCAGGCCCCTGCAAAGACAGACAGAGAGACAACGGGCTTAATATTTAACAGCTCTTTCCAGCAGTGCTCCCCTCCTTTGGCCACGGCTGCCTGGGAGCTGCCGTTCGCCTGTCACTCCGGAGCGCGGCCCAGATCAATGGGGCGGCGCTGTGGAAGCCACGCGGGGCGGCCCCACATCCATCACCCGCCGCGGGTAATCAAATCTCCATCTATTGGCTAAACCAATCAAGACACGCTGATTAGGAAATTGCTGTATTGATTTGCCTGGCCACTGTTTCCTGACACCAAAAGAAAATATTTCCTATAGAAGCAGCCCCATCCATCACCGGCACTTGACTTGATGGGCGGTTGGGATTGACTTGAAAAGGCTGGACCACAACCTGGGGTACTGCTAGGGGCTGACCTCTAATGATTAAACTACACGCTATTATTTGAAGGTAGTGTTCCTGTGACTTGACGACTTGGGAGATAGACCGCAGAGTAAGACTAAATACACCACCCAAACCATCTCGGTTTAGGCAGAGAGAAGGGCTGTTTTCTCAAGGCTACGGGGAGTGTTTTAATTCGAGCTTTCTGGATGCCGCCGCCTGGTCCAGTGGGTTAGGTGGGTATACTTGAGGAGGAAGTTGCGTCCAGGCCTGTTACCATTCACAGATTGGTCTTTAATGATCTGGAACAGTGTGTGTGTGTGTGTGTGTGTGTGTGTGATGGTGGAGAGGAGGTCCAGTGTTCTGTGAGGCCCCCCAGGTTTCCTAAGACAGACGGCCCCAACACACACGCGATTAAGACCTGCATTCTGTGCAAACCACCACACCCTGTCCAAACGTTTTTTTATTAATATGGTGGTTATAGAAATGACAAGGAAGCAAAGAAGGACGGACAACGACAGTTCCTCTTCATTTAGGCGGACACAGAGCTGGATATAGACACATGGATTTGGAGGGGAAAGAGTTTGTTGCTGTGGCTGGAGGAGGCTGGGGACAACAGCTAGGAGATAGAGATAGCATCCCTTACAGGCTGATAGATCACTTATTTCCACCAAGGCCTTCATTGATCTGCTCCCCAATCAATCACGGCGGCGGTGGACTAGCAGCCACAGGCCCCACCTCCTAGGGGGTGCCGTACCCTCCTCTCCCCGCCCCACCCTCTCTCTTCCCCCCCCCCACCCCCCCAGGACAACAAAGCTGCCCTGACAGGAGGACGGCTACAGGTGATCCATCACTGTACTTAAGCATGCTGCGAGGAGCCTTTAGCCACCCCACAGTTTGAGGAGCAAAAGGCTCGCTCCTGCTACCTTGTCCTGACCTCCAGCGCGGCAGGACTACAAAGGCCGGCGGGTTGAGCTGGCCATCACCTCAACATTCCACTTTAAATCGGCCTCGGTGAAGGCGTGGTCAGTGACCTGTTAAGAGCAGCGCCTGCCAACGGACCAAACCCTTTGACCTAGGCACAGTAGAGAAATCTTGACTGGATCAGTGTTAAAAAAAAACAACACAAAAAAACCGTCTCCAACAATGTTTACACGCGGGGCTTTAGAAGCGAGGGGTTCCTTACCCAAATTTAGACGCGATGTCATACACTTGTTTTTCGTGCTGCAGGACCTTTTCGCGATCCCCTTCAAACAGCAGGGTGGCCACACACAGGCGGTGGGGGTCAAAGCCTTTGAACTGACAATTAAAAGGAGATTATTCTTTCGGAATCAAACACTTGAAGAGGGTGCGAGAGACAAGGTCTTTGTCCAATAAATAATTACCTTGGTGATGTAGAAGGACTTCAAGCCATCTACAAAGGAGGTGAATATCGAAGACACTTGGGGCTTCAGGGCGTGACCTGTAACAAAACAATATAAACAGTACTTGTCACCTCCTTCCGTTCAAAAATAAACATGTGAACTTTTCACAATAACTACGGGTATAACTTCTTCACATGTTAGTCACACTTGGCCCACACATCCCCTGCCTGCTTCCTCCAGGGCGCTAGCAGGGCAAGTCCAGTCAGATTTATTTGGGCTTCAAACAAAAGGAGGAAAATAAATGGTAACATTTGAATAACTTTACAGCTGGCCAGTGGCTGCTAGCGACAGCAACTATAAATCAGGGGGTTTCCGAGGGGAAGTGGGGTTGACGCGACGATATCCGTCTTCCTCACCCACACATTTTGATTTATTCCTGATCGGACCTGCAAAGCGCCTGTGGACAAGGGAAAATGAGGGGCTGGGGCCGATGGGATAGTTATCAATCACAGCGGGGAAAGTCACGGGTGACGACGCAGAGACTTAACAGTTCATTTGTTCGCCTCCATCTCAAGTCTCTTCATCGGTTAGTGTCCTAATTGTTCCTATTCCAAAATGTGATCGCAGGTCTTTAGGCCTCTTGCATCCATCATACTCATTAATGAAATACTCCACAAAAGGGAAAGAAAATTATATCTACAGTGTGTATTATTTCACCCTGATATGTTTTATTTATTTTTTCTCAGCTAGAATTTGCATGTTTGTATAGTTTGCACTTCAAGGACCAAAAGCTAGTCATTTAATTTTTCATCTATCACAAGAAGACCAGTTTGTGCTACATCCCTCACTTTGTCCCCATCATAAAAAAGCAGCTGTGAATACATCAAATCTCTTAACTCACCAGCCAACATGATTAAAAGTAAGGACAAGCCTCTAATAAGCCCAAGAAGGTATCATGGAGCAACGGGTTTGGGTTATTAGCGGAGAAACCTGGGCGCTTCATCTTGCCCACTTACTGCTAAGAAGTGCATGCTCGGTGAAAAGTGAAAATATAGGGTAGCTAATGAGCTCCCCGGAGACGGAGGAACTACAGAGAGACCTCTGGCTATGCCTGATACATTCCACAAGAACCTCGAGAAACAATATAATAAAGCTTCAATATAACTACTTAATTGTTGCCACGGTCATTTTTTATCACGCTTCAATCCTGAGGCCAAGTGTGTGTGCAGCAACTCCACTAGCAAAATAATGATCAATTTAACTTAATTGCAGCACAGTTGAGACGAGGGAGAAAAGAATTGTAAAACAAGACGTATCGCCATTCATTGATCTTTTCTTAAAATGGCGTCTCACTGATATAAGTCTACTAAACACACAAAATAAACTCAATGATCTCTTTAAAATATACTACGACAAATGAATGCGCATTTCTAAAAATACATATGCTTCTGCCAAGACTGCTGGCCATGTATAGCAACACGTGCAGCAAAGCACCCAGATCAAAGAGCAAGCTCCCAGATGGGGGCTAAAGGCAATAGCTGTTTCCTGAAAATGGAAACCAGGTCACCTCCGCTCCCAGCATGGCAGTCAAACGGTTTGGAAGCGGCCATAATGGGTAAACTGTTCACCTGTAATCACTAGTCACTGACATCATGCCATTAATTGCTTAGGCAAAATACGTTATCAATGCAATTGGGAAATTCAAAGTCATAATAGCAAAAGATACTTTTAAATCAAAGTTCAACTGCTTGTCAACAAGGTTACAGGGAACGTCGTGGGCCAAGACTTTTAAAGTGAGAGGAATGTGTTTGAGCGTATTTAGGCAGGTGGTAAAGATTGACCCCGCACAACATGTTGTTCAGTCTGAATTTGAGCTATTCACTGTAACGGACAGAGGTCATCCACATAATCAACTACTTACCAAACTGGAACTGCTCATTGTCCATGAGACGAATAGATGCTGGTGCACACCGCTAAAAACAAACGGTGTAAATTAACACATTTAAAAAAAAATTATAGCAATAACAATCTTATTTATTTCCCCAGAAATCTAAACTATGATGTCAATGGGAAAATAGATGTTAAATAAAAGTATTAATAATTACATTTGCTAATGATAAAAAAAAAACAGCTAATTCTAGCTTTAGGATCATATTGGTTCTAAATAAGCAAACACTCGCAAATGCGTAGTTCTATATTTAGACCAATTCCTGTGGGTACGACATTGGCTGCTTTGCCAATATCTTCATTGTGGGCTTCATGCTTCGCTAGGACTGTCAGTGAGTATTTCAGTGTGCGTGCACCATTGGTATGCATGTACTTATCAATACTGAGTGCATCAGCAATACTCTTAGTCAGGCAGAGCAGAGGCACACAGCTAGCAACTTACGTTATTTATATAAATCCCTTCTCATTAATGTGGGATCAAACACAAGCCGATGCACTTTATTACAGTGGAGCACGGATTTGGAGTCAAACACATTGGAATTACAGGGATACATTTGTTCAAGCTGAGGGGTGGAAATAAATTGGGATTTCCGTAAAAAAATAAAAAAAAATAAAAAGTCCTAGAAATTAAAATCAGCGGTCAAATTTAGGGCCCCCCAAAAAATGGCTTCGAACAAATATTTTCACTCAAGGTGTCACTTTCGACAGGGCCAAATTAAAGGGATTTTGAAAAGGCCAAGGACCAACTAATAGCAATTGATAAGATTTTTGTCAGGATGCAATTTTAATTCTTGGCTTGGGAAAGTAGCTACAGAAAATCATTACATTACCTGTTTTGCAACTTCTCGTAAGCAGGCCACTCCCTGCTCAAAGTTTGGAAACACCACCGAGCCATACTTCTGGTATTCCGGCACGGGGCGGATCTTCATAGTGACCTCCGTAATCACACCCAGAATTCCTGTGGAAACACACGGGCACTGAAACATGAAACCTTTCCCACAGCTTTCATCCATGGTAGAGCAGTCCAGAGCCAGTGCATGCCCCCTAGGGTCAATCTGGTGACCTAGCCCTTACACTTCACCTCTGGAAAAATCAGCCAGATCTGGTTTCCCCTCTGCTCACAGGGGGCCACCGTTAAGATTTACCAGCCGGGAGTATGAAGAAGTAAAACATATCATATCAAAGACCAACCAGAGCCCAGAGTCAGAGGACCCACACCACGGCCTGGGCCCAGACCATAGACCCCCAGCAGGCCTCCTGACCCCAGAGATCATCAACTGTGGGACTGTCTGCTGCTCTACGGGGTCATGTTCCAGGTCCAGTTACACATGTTAAACCTTCCCCACACAGGAAGCAAGCTCTGAATGGTTTCCATCAACTTAGACATAGTTTGAACAGTTAAAATGGAAATAAACGGTACAATCAAAGCAATAAACAGTACAACGTAAATGCTCCCAAAGATCTAAGGTTATTGGGTAGCCTGGACTAAATGGCCATTGAGAGCACGAGCGGTGGCGAAGATCTTAATGAAGCTTTTATCTTAACGAGATCCCTCAGCAAACAGTGATAACCTTAGCCATAAAGACTTTACATAATTCTGCCAACGGTTCATAATTCGGAGGGAGGAAAACTAAACCAGAGCTCTCTTTAGCATCATCGCAGTCCACAATTACTACTTCCATTAAAAAACACAGATGTCTTGCTAACGGCTTTATGAATGCTTATGAACCCCTGCTAACGCGACACAACATTGTATTCACAAATGGCCAGGGCAAACAGGAACCGTATATATTTATGCTATAAGAACTCCGTCAGGAGTGCTTTCAACATTAACTTAATGCATAATTGCCGTCATAAAACATCAATGCGTGACTTTTTGTAGATCAATAAAGAGGGAATGTTCTCTTTAGCGTGCGCATTGGTGTAGTAACAAAGTCTTCTCCCATTCATGAGGCATACACACACACACACACACACACACACGCACACACACACGCACACACACACACACACCATGCACGATGCCTGTTCCATTAGCTGTGGTACCGAGCCTCAGTTAATGAGCCCTCGAGTGGGACACCAACATGCCACATGCTGCTCTCTAGTGGCTACACGAAGGACTTGTGTTTCCATTACACCACAGCTGAACGCCCTCTGGCCTCCTTTCTGGGGCATCGTCAGCAGCCTCTAAGCCCCCCCCCCCTGACCACGCTACAGGATAGGAGGGCCTCAAAAGAGACACGGAGAGTGAGCAAGCCCAAAGGAGAGAAGGAGAGAAGGAGAGAGAGGAGCAGGTAAGTCAGCATGGTACAGAGCAGCAATGTTGGTGATTGTGTTCCTGAAGAGGGACCAAAGTGTGTGAGAGGGTGTGGTAGTGGACTGTTTTAACCCTGGTTCTCTGTAAAGTAGACCATTCTCAAATCTCTGGGTGGGGTGCCGCCGCGAAGGGTCACTAATCTAATCGGCCAGTTTAAACAACCCTTCCCTGCCAGAAAGGCAATGAACAACCTCGCTCTGGAAGGAGTCGGAGTGACCGATTTCCCAACGCCACAACAACAGATAAAAATGCGCTTGGCTATGCACACACCTGCACCACATTCTCCTCATGGCTTGGAGGCCTTCTGGAAAAGGAACGCGATTAGCATTGATTATTCTCCCGTGAGCCCTATTCTTTTTTTTGTACACGCTGTGCAGTGGAGGTGGGGGTGGGGTGGGGGGGTACTTAGCATTCCGGATCCTTCAAGGTCAGGGGAGATAAGGAGATCTGGAGCACTGCGTGGCGAATGAGAAACGGGGAGAGGGTTCGGCAGTAATTCTTAATTAAATAAACACTTAGCATGCTGGGAGCGGCGTGGGTTTTTTTCTGGGAGCGGCTGTGACTGTGGTCTGCTGTCAGGCTGCCGTATTCTAATGAGAGTAACTGGCGGTTGCGACCTCTCTGCTCCGGCAGCCGGGCCTCCCTGGAGACCGAAGACGAGGTGGCCCTGTCTCCTACGGCAGCTCCGCCGCAAAGACCAGCGCTCGGCCTCTCGGTTCAAAACTCTTTGTCTCTCAAGAGTTGAAGGTTACGCAAAAGTGCTGATTGGACTCAATTGGACGCGTTTAGCCGGGAACACGTCCACAGATGTGGTGTCGGCGCACATTGAAAAGCGCGCTAATGAGTACAAATTAAAAAACTCTACAACCGTCGGCCGGCCTAGTCAGCGAGCAGATTGCCGAGCTTGGTAGGGTGAACACGCAGTTTGTACCCGCAGCTGTTTCGGCATTGCGGTGCCAAGAGTGTACGCAACCTCGTTGTTATGTGGGAGGGGGGGGCGGGGGACCTGGCATATGGCTGTATTCTCAATGGGCTTTCACAAGGACAGGGCTTGTTACCAAGGGGACGGGGGTGGATGATGCACGTTGGCCACCGTGACATAGCTGGCTCCCTCTCCCACCAGCCCTGGTTAATGTTCACCTGACCTGCAGCATGAGAACATGGCTGATGGTGCCTCCTCTTTCAGAAACACACAAACACACACACACACACCCCCCCCCAAAAGTTCCCAGGGGAAGCCCACCTTCTGAGCCCAGGATGAAGTGGTGGACATCTGGTCCCGTGGACATGCGTGGCCCCTGGCAGCTCTTCTCGATCACACCTCTAGGGGTCACCATCTTTACATGGACCACCTACACGGGGAGGAAAACAGCAACAGCACCCATACCGTTCACAAACCAAACCAGGAATCTCAAAGGAGAAACTCAAATGGTGAAAGGCCGACAAGATATGCATACAAAAAAAGAGTTAAATGTTTGTCAAGGCCAAGTGATAATTGTCCGGTGATGACTGCCTTTCTAGTTTACTGCAGAAAAAGAGTGCAAGATCCAATATGGCTGAGGAGGAAGGGGAGCACCACCTACCAAGTCCTCAATGTTGCCATAGACATTCTTCTTCATGCCCGAGGCCCTGGTGGCCACCCAGCCCCCTAAAGAGCTGAACTCCATGGAGTCTGGCTCATGGCCCGTACAGTAGCCGCTTTCGTTGAGCTGGAAAACACACGCACGCACGCACGCACGCACGCACGCACGCACGCACGCACGCACGCACGCACGCACACACACACACAAACAAATGGGCTTCCTGGCAGTTTAAAGTGAATATTTATGGAAGGCTGGAAAACCGTGAATGTGTAGACCACTAAACCCCCAGGAATGTTTGATGCAAGTGGAAAGAATGAGCTAGATAAGGCATAAATAACCAAACAAAGCTCAGGTGCAAGACGCTAGGCTCGTTACGCTGTAATGCTCAGCTTTTATGGCATCGTGTGTTTTTACAACAGCCTAAAATAAACCGGCAGCAATGAAAGCGTGAGGAAATTAAAAAGAAGAGGGGCACAAAAAATGATGTGGTGTTTTTAGTTTTTTTTGTTGGATGCAGGCATCACCACATTTGTGCTCGGGCAGAGAGCCTGATTCAGCCTTGGCCAGCGTAATGGCTATTCTCCTCTAGGTTACATGGTTGCAGTCAGGTTCTTGGTTTATTACTGGGCTCCCCGCGGAAGGCAGGGCTTTAACAATCAGCCATCTGCCTCACCAAATTGGCCCTGTCGATATGCAGACGCAGGCTCTGCTTGAGATGCAGTGCACGCATTCCTTTACATCAAATACCCGCTCTGTCTCCATTTTTCTGAATGAGCTTGATAGTGCCATCTGCTTGTAGCCTATCAGCCTATAATCTCATTGGGTGAGCCTCTGTCTTTATTCCTGCCCATGCTACCTGGGGAAACCTGGGGGACTCAGCAGTGAAACCCGCAGGTCAACCGTGCGAATGCAAATTATTGGGTGGCCGTCTTAATGAAGCAAACCTGTTGTGAATGCCAATAGGAAAGCTCTGGCTGTTTGCGGAAGACAGATAACGACACACTACTTACTAATCTCTCCAAATCCTGACCGATGATGCCAGCTTCCACATGGGCAGTTAAATTCTTCTCGTCGATCCACAATATGCGGTTCTGCAGATAGGGAAAAGCAAAAAACACATTATTTAACTTGCGCCACGCTAATAAAATTTAATGTCCTGTGTCTAAATTAAACAAAAAAAACAAAAACGCACGGCAGAGGAACAAAGACAATCTCTTAACGTCTTATGAGTTCGTCTACGAGAGGCAGCGGATATTTAAGAAACTTCATTAAAAAGCCTTTGCTTTGACAGCACAAGCGTGGTTTTATTGAGAAGGCCCCCACGGTTATTTGTCCACACGGCGGTTTGTATTTCAGTGGCGTCGGCTTCTAGGGCGACACGTGGCTAAAGGGAGGACTCCATCCGACAGATTCCTAAAGGTTAACCTCCGTTTAACATTCAATCTCGCAAATCCCCTCCTCATCCTTTTTTTCCCTCTCTCTCTCTCTCTCCCTCTCTCCGAAAGCCAAACCCGGCACAGCTTAAGCTCCCCGTCTCCTACCTGCCATCAATCATTCTCACGGGGTCATAAATGAAGTGTGCGCCCCTCGTCCTGCTCCTTTCATGTGTCTAGCTCCGGCCCCGGCCTCCCCTCTGACCCGCTCGACACAGCACACTGGTCACTGCTATTTATGTCACCTACTACTCCCTGACTGGTGTGGAGGAGCAGCCGTGTCCACAGCACTCGTATATCAGCAGCGCAGCATACAGAGCTGCAGCTGGTGGCCGTACAGTACAGGAACAATGTGTACCCTGTTCCCACTGAGGATTGGCCGTCCGTGAGATATCCCATGATAACGTCTTTTGTGGCATTTGATTATTTGCTTGGGCTAAGCATGAGTTATTGATATTTCAGAAACCTTCGTGATTTTGAATACAAGCTGGCAACACTGAACAGAAAACAGCAAGATAAACTACAAATAAACTATTTTTATAAAATAAATCAAATGTTAAATCAAGGGGAATATCTGCAGCGACCGAGAAAGAAAAGTGTGTCTGAATGAGACCAGCCCTTCACACAGATTGGCAGGTTTTAGGACAGGATCCCATCGGGGGCATACAGTACACATCCAGTACACACCATCTGTGAGGTATCCACGGAGACAATGCAGCGGTTCTCCTCTGGGGGGCACTCTAGAGCACTGGACACACTTGTACCCCCTAAAGGCAGAGCAACAAATAATTATTATTAATAATTATAATAATAATAATAATAATAATAATAATAATAATAATAATAATGAACCCAGGCAAACATGCCTACTAAGCCAGGAGAAGGTAGATAAAAGGTGCATGGAAACAATCATGAAATGTTAATACGATTTTACTGAATCAAATACACCTGGTTAAACAAAGTGAAGTGTTAATAAATAGCGCATTAAAAAGTGAATGTTGAAGATCACATCTGACAGACGACTCACCTCCGTATGGCATCAAACAAACATTGTGCTTGCAAGCCAGTTCCACTATTGTCACCACATCACTGTGGGAGTCTAGAGGGAAAAAAAAAGGAAAAGCCATGCTTAGCCATGGGATCCATGTACACGCTACTTCCAGCAGAACAATAAATTAGCGTCGCGTCGCGATTACAAGGGTACTCGTGTGGCAAAGGAAATAAGCAACGGCACATAAAGCATTGGGGCCGCAATGAAAACAATAAACATTCCTAAGACCTGGGCCATTAGAGCAGACAGACAGGCAGGACGGACCGGGGGAGGGGGGGGGGGGATGGGGGGAGGGCTTCCAGGGAAAGATGGCCCTGATTTGCCCCAGGCAGGACTAAGCTGAGATGGAGTCAGAGAGCATGACGCTGGGTTCCCTCGGGTGGGCTGCTCGAGATCAATAGTAAGAGGTGCTTTGGTCAATCCCAGCTCCCACAACCCTTTATCGAGCACTGGGTATGGAGAGAGAGAGAGCCTGGCAGCAGTATCCACCTACATGGATACGCTTCACTGACCTCCAAGAGTACGTGGGCCACTGAGAAATGCCTCCACGTCCAAACTAATGCTCCCATCTAATTAAAACACCGGACATTGGCCTGCAGATTACACTCCTACATACTAAGAACACCCACTTCTAATACACAGAGCTACTAGGGAAACCAGGAAGTGCATTGCCAAACACCACAGCTACTGGATCCAGAGAAGTGGTGAAGGACATTTTACAAAGAAGCGAGGGGGCGGAGTTCGTCCAACTAAGGGAGTGATCTCCAATCAGAGTCCTGCTACAGGAGCCGGGTGATTTGCTGCCCGTTTGGGAGCCTGCTAATCAAGTTACAGCCATCAGTCAACACTCATTTGCCCGATAAAATAGTGACAGCTATAACGGCTGCCACCCAAACTCAGGGTCATAATTCACGTGTGTGCGTTGCCGGGCAGAGCTGAGCTGTTGTTAAGCTGCGCTTCTTATTAAGCTTCCACTCATACATATTAATATCCCCCAACGCCTCGGCGGAGATTAACCCTTTAAATCACAGACGCCGTGAATGAAATAAACCAGGCCGTGTAGGAGGGAGGGGAACGCGGAGTACATTAACAAACTCACTTGGCCACACCACCATGTCTGGAACACGACCGAATCTCCCCTCGCGAAGAGCGAAGATTTCGTGTGCACAATGTCCTGTCAGAAAAACATAACAATTACTGTTAAATTGACTCAAGGTAAACCTCCTTTTTCATTATTAGTTATTTTCATATTATATATACATATATATATGTATATATGTTGAATTAACTAAGAATGGTCCAAGCTAATTGTACAGTAAAGAAAATAAAAATAAATCCCATATTGTGTAGGAGGAGTATCCCAAAAGGGGGAAAGAGACCCTTCCCAGCCTCACCGTGAGCACGGAAAACCCTGTCCTCAGCATCATGGGTAAAAGGGATGCCCGTGGTCTTCATCTCCTCGATGAAGGCCTCGTTCAGCGTGGGCGGCTGCACATCGCTGGCATTCACTGTGGCCTGGGAGTGGGACACAGGGAGAACATTGAGGCTAGTTACTGGTGCTGTGCTGCTCCCTCAGTCATAACACACACGTGCATTCAGAGGAGTGACTGTCACTTACTACTGCCGGGGTTTTATGCAGTACATTGGCTCCAAAGGTACCCTCGAACCAGTCCTTCAGACCTGGTAAAATCAACCCGCTCAGCCGATACCTGGCATTCAGAAAGAAAGATGCTTTTACTGATTGCATTTGAAACATCCAATCACTGAGGTATCCTAATGTATATGAAGAAAACAAATCCGACTTAGGATTTAGTATTACATGTATAAGGATATTAGCACATAATACCATCTAATCTATTAAAATGTTATATTCTGTTCAAATACAATAAATAAAAGATAGACTAAGTCTTAGTTCATTAGGACTTGGAATCGCCATTGGTAAAGAGTGTTAAAGCTTGGTCTAAAGAGGGTTTTAACAGTGATAGTGCCATCCGTACCAAGTGGTACTAGCCTTCTAGCTAGCCCGCCAGGACATACAGGCTATCCAGCCATCATGCCAGGACATAATTGAGCTGCTGGCACAGCCAGGAGACTGTGGCCTGCCTTTATCCAACAGACCATGAAACACACTCTTTAATGAAAAAGCCTGTCACTGGGAAAGGAGGAAAAGAGGAGAATTTTCCCTAGATGCAGTTTAATATAAGTAAGCTTACAAAAGGGAAAACCATTTGCTGTGCAACATCCTGTACAATTTGAGCCATTACTCAAAAGACTGTTTCACATACACACTACGGAGTGTGTCCCTTTGCTTACAGCCTGACAGGCAAGGCTGTCCGTTCCCAGCCATATATCATGATTATAAAAAAAACAAGGCCCATCTCTGCCTCTGTGGTGTGGGACAAAGATAAAGGTGTAGAACAGCAGATGAAGTCTTGCCAAATAAAAGAGCCATCCATTCTGGTGCCACAGTAAACTGAAGCCCTCCTCAGTCACCACAGCTGAGACACAACACACTTCACTTCTATACACACATAAACACGCGTGCGCGCACACACACGCGCACACACACAGGCTCTTAAACATTTTTATCACAATTTCTAGAAAAGCAAAAAACATTATTAGACTTACTATAATCTAATTATCTAAAGGTATGACTTTTGTTTAATACGAATGGCTGTATAAAATACATGCTGGCCAGCCAGAGAGAAAATCCTCCAGAAGACAAGATGTCTGAGTGTTCAAATGCCAACCACTAGATGGCAGGAGCACCTCATTATAAGGAGTATTAGATAAGAGGAGCTTTTCAACAGGAACTGGCACCACAGGGAGTTACATTGTGTCTCAGAGGAGCGGCAAAGAGAATTTAAGGCAGCCAAACCTCCTGTGTATGTTTGCCATGGATAGGATGGGATAGAATTGTATTGAAGACTGGAAGGAAATTATGCTTTACCTTTTGCCTGTGAATTCTGCTTGACCTTTCTTGTTAAAGTAGAACTTGGTGTCACTGTAGCCCCAGCCATTCCATTTCATAATCTCTTGCCTAGAGAAAACAAAAGATCGAGAAGGTTATGCAACCTACACAGAATATTATCAAGGGAAAACACGCAGATATGAAACATTAGGCTATGGCCTTATACAATTAGGAAGTCGTCATCAAGGCCCATTTCTGAGCTTGTCGGTGACATTCTTCTGATAGGCACAGTACATCAAGAGATCTAGAATAAAGAAAAACAGCATGACCTCCGCCTCTTTACTGGAGATGGCATTGCTACACAAAAGGAAATGGCAAATAAATGAATTAATAAACTTATTTACCTTATATTGTGTCTTTTGCACTAAAGATTGTGTCAGCTCAGCTGCCTAGCATTTTATCAGTTACTACCCAACTACCATTAACTTATAGTGTAGGCAACGAGTTGTCAACCCTAGCCTTAACCTTTACCCTAGTAAAGTCGGAATACACCTATGGAGATTAATTCCCAGAAATCCATCCATTATCTTGTAGGAGGGACGTAGGCAGGCAACCACAAGCTGGTTGCTAATGTAACATTTTGGAAACAAAGCGATCTGACTTCAGCATCACTGAAAGCAGTCACACTGGGACGGCTACCATAGAGCCATAAGATTCCCAAAGGAACATCACACAACAAACAACAGACAAGGGATCGGACTGTGTACCATTTCATATTTTGGAAAAACAACTTGTATTGCACTTAGCCCATGAGCCTTGGAATGAATTACAACTAAAAAAGCATACCAACCAGGTCTAACCAACAAAACAGGCCATGTAAATATTAAAAAGTGACCACAACAGACAGCTCACTGTGATAGGGTAGGGGTTAACAAAACAGTGAAGGAATTTCAATGTTGTATGTCAACATGGCCTGCAGGTATTGCCTATTGCAATGTTATTAATGGCAAGCAGGAACTGACACAAGATATGGCTTTTGTTTAAACCAGACCTGAATCAGCAATTGTACACTATATAATCAGTTAAAATTGTACTGACATTTTTATAGAACCAGCCAGGGCCAGAGGGGCAGATATTATAATTTTTCGGATAAATCCAAATGTTTACTTGGATCAGGTAAAAATAATCAATCAATGGGCAATAGTGTTGATGTTGTTCAGATTGTCTCATTTGTCCTAACATAAGGGCTTGAATGTATTAAACATAACTAATCTTGTTGCAAGGCTTAAATAAGGCTGAAATATCCAGGGATTCCAATGGAAGTAATTTGTTGGTGAGGCTGTGTGGGGTCTGAGAGCGTGGATGGGGCAAGGTTTAGGGGGAGCGTGAATACAGACATTATTCTTCTAGATAGAATTAACGTAGCCTATATGATACTTGTTACCATGATCAATTATTAAAGACAAATTGCTAACTCGCGCTAACATTAAGCCACGTAAACCTTATATACCATCCTCCGCTGCTAACAAAAAAAATATTGGGCATTCAGCTGAAATGGATTGTATGAAACAGAAAAGCAAACATTTGAAAAAGTTGTAGACTGCATATAAACCTATTTACCAGTAGAAACACTGTCTATCTATAAATGGTCTGGTGGACATCACCCAGCTGAACATTTGGAAGAACGCTGCCTTTTATTAATCAGTCAAGGGGTCTGAGAACCAGTCAAATGGCACATGCCTCCAGGGCAGCCATTAAAACAACCACAATGGAAAGGTAGCCTTGTTTCTGCTGTATTTGAGTAATAAATTTAAAAATATAGATATATGTTAATACATAGGCCTACACTTTCATGTCAGGCATGTCATGCTAAAAACACTTAAACTTTAACATAAGTTAAGCTTTAACATAAGTTAAATTAGTCTAACTAAAAAAAAAATTATTCAACAGCAAATCAAATCTTGACCGCTAGACCCACAATAAATCACTAGGCTACAAACACAACAGTACAAAATGTAAACTTTTTAAGTAAGGAAGACTACATCCATCCATCCATCCATCCATTAGCTATACCGCTTATCCTATGCAGGGTCGCGGGGGGGCTGGAGCCTATCCCAGCCGACACAGGGCGAGAGGCGGGGTACACCCTGGACAG
>JAVQIZ010118778.1:0-10752 GCA_036023535.2 Galaxias brevipinnis
ACACACACACACACACACACACACACACACACACACACACACACACACACACACACACACACACACACACACACGCATTCAATCGCATTCAATTGGACAGGAGCAGATTGCATCTGCACAGGTGACGCAGTGATCCCATTTTGGTTTCATTCTGTTTACAGAATGCGTAGGTTGGGCTGGGTGATTTGTACTGGCGAGCGTAGCGCCCAAAATGGAGCGGGGGGTCAATGGGCTCCGCGATCACTATCCAGGATCTGTCTGTCTGCATGCTTATCAGTCTGCGGTTTGTCATAATAGGTTAGTCAGGTGGTGTGTGTGAGTGTGTTTGTGTGTGTGTGTGTGTGTGTGTGTGTGTGCGTGTGTGTGTGTGTTCCTGTATGTATGGGTAGAACTTTTTCAATGTGTGATGACCATGAAGATATTTCCTGCTCAAGGAAACTGAATACTCCGTCTAAAAAAGGAACTATTGCCATGCGAGGATTTTAACTCTATCTTCTTGCAAACTCTCCTCGCTTCATTTACTTCCAATCTGCGCTGACATCATCCTCAAATCGGGTATTTACTTCATGATAGATCGCAGAGGTTAATGTGACTCCGCATAACAAGATGTCAGGAGGATCCAAATGTGAGGACAGATTTCCAGAGAACATCAAGTACAACAGCGGGCCCAATGGCTCTTAGTACTGTCGACCAAGCATCATTCATGGCTATCATTCACATTGAAATCCCATTTCCTCTAAGTTTTTATGTCATGGGTTGTTAAATGATTTGTTTATTTTTTGGAAAGACCCGATGTCCCATTACTGACACAGTTTATTAGTCTACTGCTGAATGTGGAAATATAACTCACAATGTCACCTCGATCTGACAGGAAGGAAGAGCATCATCTTTGAAGTGCCACCATTACATTCGTCTCAGTATTGCCTTTTTCCGATGTAGAAAAGTGTGTGTGTGTGCCTGTGTTCCTGTGCCTACGGTGGACCCAATATTTGTGCTTGAGGTCGCTACGCTCACAACAAATAAATGGCTCAGCAGACCATGAGCTTAGACAGAGGGATGAAAATAGCACCTTATATCTTTAGCTACATACAGTGCTGGATCTGTCAGTGTGCCTTTGTCTACTGCGAGCGTGCGTGCGTGCATGTGTGGCTTTGCCTTAGTGAGAGACAGCATGTGAGCGTGTGTGTGTGTGTGGGGATGGGTGGGCATGGAAGTGGCAGCAGGGAGCAGCCACTGTCACATTGGCACAGAGGATGGAGCAGACCAAAGGAAATCACATCACATCACAAGTCACACTCCTTTCTGGAGCGCTCCGGGTTTCCCGGCCCCAGTCTCAGACCGTTAGTTTAGGATCTGGGTGCGAACCTAAAGAAAAATGTCATGTTTTCCATCTACAACTGGTATTGATATAGATATGATTAGTAATGATGAATTATATGAAATACAAGTTTGAGGCTGAATTACTTATTATAGTTATTTTCCATATTTATATTCACAACCATACCAATTCTCACACCACGTATTATTATGCCAGTTGGTTTCCTCTGTCACAATCAGTGAGATAGACCATGGTAATCATCTCCCAGGTTCTGCTGAAACCCTGGAAAAATCTGGATTTTGAAGGGGGCTAGGAACCCCAGAGAAGACGGATGTATGGGTGGCACATCTCTCTTCACCTCTCTGACACGCTGACCCAGGGGCATTTTCTGCAGTCTCTGGAGGCCACCACCTCTCTCTCTCTCTCTCTCTCTCTCTCTCTCTCTCTCTCTCTCTCTCTCTCCAGTTCTTCATTAAAATATAGCAGCTGATCCCTCACTCCACCGTGCTCTGATTGTGTCAGCCCTGCGTCATGGCTACGTCAAGCCTACGTTCGTCCTGTCTCTCCTGGACAGCAGTCCTCTCAATGGAGGCATGCCTGCCCACAGCATTACTTCTCAAGGGAAAACACTTGGTCCCAACACTCCTGACATTCGAAAGTCAACTCCTCTAAATTATTCCTCTGCTGCTGTGTCCTGAACCACACTGTCACCCATTCACCTAGGGGCTGTGAGAGGAACTGCTGCCATTTGCCACGATTACCACTCTGGCGTTAAAGCCCACTGGGTGGACCGGAAGTAGTCTCAGCCATTGGAAAGTTTGTGAAACCACCTTTGTAATCTTTGTACCGAAAGCAAAAAGTTTCTATTGATCATGTAATATGACTGAACCGAAGGGCTGCATGTGGTGAGGGAACACGGCAACCTTTCTGACAAGCGGACCAAAACAACATGAGCCTGAACAAGCAGTCTGTGTTCTTGGTGGAAGCCCCGGACTCGTGCAGATAATTAGTTCCTTTGAGGTCTAACTCGCGCTGCACACACACACACACACACACACACACAGACACACACACACACACACACACACACACACACACACACAGACACATGCATGTCACACAAACAAATCACACGCATGCAAACCAATGCCATGTTACAGCAGGGCTCCCACACCATCTGTCATGGGTTTGCCCAAGCAGATGTGCTTAGTTTACCGTCCCAGTGGTGTAAGAGGTTCCCCCTAGCAAGCGGTTTGATCAACAGTCTGTTTACTGTCAAAATTGTTGTTTTTGTCTTATGCGTCATGTCTGAATTTTACAACAATTTCTTTTAAACCACCCTACATTGCAAACATTGATGTTTCAAAGCAACCCTCTCATTGTCAGGCACATCCTGTTTGCAAACATTAAACCTTAAAATCACAGCATTTTCTATGTAATCCTGTGAGGAGCTACGTATGTCAAACCAGAGATTCCATGAGACAGTGGTGACATCAAGTTGTAGGAGCAGGGAACTGCAACCAAGGCAACAGAGTCCGTTTCCCTGTAGAGTCAGTACAAGAAAACCACAGGGGCTAATTGGAGTACAGAGCAGCATCCCAGCTGATTAAAGCAGTCAATTCCTTGGCCAATTCCAAGTTTCATTAACGTTTGTCTTTGACAGAAACTAAAGTGTGTCAGCCAGAGCTTCATAGGTCCCTGCAGTATGTTTATGTGCTGAAACAAGGTGCAAGGGGCTAGCCAGATGTAGCTGTCTTATTTATAATATAAAGGATTCTCTCTCTTTGATACCAATCACTTTTAGATTATTTGTATTTTACATGGTGCCTGAAGTTAGGCGAGTCCACCAAATATAAAGGAAGTCTCTTTCAATAGTTGTTACAGTTTTTAACAGTCGCTTTGACTAAGTGACTAATACCAAAACCTTGTGGTAATTTTTAAACACAAAACTCGTTAAAATACACCTTTTTAAATTGCTTGAATGCAATACAATATAATAAACCTAAGATAATTTGTGAATGAAACAAAAATCAACAGTTCAAAATGACCCAACAGAACATCATAGTATCACTATTTCAAAATGCAATTCAATCTCTTTTCACACAACGCATTAAACTATCAATGATTACACTGTACAACCTAAACAATGTTCCATGTTTAGATCAGATATAAAAAGATTAGTATTCCTGTGCAACAACATACCAACCATGTGGAGCCGGCAGGCTATGCAGGTCACAGAGGTCACAGAATGAGATGAGGAGGAGGATGAGGAGGTGGTGGTGGTGGTGAAAGGCATGGCCTTTCCCCTTCTGAGAGGTGGCCAAGGGTCTCCTATAAGAGTTGGTGTGAAAGGACGTGGTAGAGATTAAAGACAGTCAGTTGGAATATTTTCTTTTTGTTTGACACCAGCTGTACTTACAAATGTTTTAACCTAATTTTGTGATTTTATTTTATACAGTAAATACATTTAAAATTTTGTTCAGTTATTCCACTGTTTCTCTCTACTATTCCAATTACAGAAATGCTTTTAGAACCATATCCAAACATGTTTATACTTTAATAGGATTGTACCAACAATTGAACAGTGAAACTATTGGTATGTTGTGTGTGGGTGATCTAAACTAATGTTTCTATGGTATCTCATCATAATTAGTGATTTGAAACAATGCTTCTGAAGTTGCAAGATTTCTTCAAAGAAAAACGTAAACTGCAAGATTTGGAAAACACCAAAGCCTGTGTTACAAGTGGTGACGGTTTGGAATGTTCTGTCTAAGCTTTTGAAAAATGTGCGTAAGGTTCTGGGATTAGTGCCATGGTGATAAAAAAAAAAATACTGTAAATAACTGATGTAACCGGTTGTTATGTGTTTTACCACAAGGTGGAGTAATGAGTAGCAACGATCTGGCAAATACAGGAACCATCCTGAAGTGGCAGCACATCCTTTGAAAAACTATAATATTGTTTCCCCTAAATTATGATTCATTTCCCCCAGTCTTTCTCGCACACACACTGACATACCCTGCCATTACTACTAATGTCCTTGCTCCTCTCTAATGTTTTAAATTATTGATCCAGATATAGCCAATAGCATCTTTAGCAGAGAACAGTAAAAGGATATAAAAAGGTCAATTGCCGCTTTGGAAACTAATTGAATGGCTCTTTCGCTCTGGCCTTGGGCCGTAAAAAAGACAGAGAGATAGAAGTACCCCACTACAGTCACGCTGACATCAACATATGAATCAAATGTGGAACCACTATGGTCAGCCATTTCATAAAGTGGTCTGGACTAGTAGTAAGTGGACTCCAGTCAGAAATGAGGCAGAAAGTCAATGATCAAAGAAATACAAGTTTATTTAACTGTAAACAAAAAGAAACTGCATAGGAAATGTTTAAAGTCCATAGAAGACAGAGACGAGAGCAGGTGGCCGATATATTATAGTCTCCTTTGCCGTATTTAGACTGAAGACCTGACATCTGCACTTCCACTCAGTACTGTGTGTGTAAGGGGGGAGGGAGGGTGTGACAAAGAAACAGACAGACACACACACATACACACAGTAGCATGAGGGTGGACGCACCAGCAGCACTCATCTAAACTTAGCTGGCCACACTGCGTCGCCCGGCCTCTTGGACTATGAGGATACATTCACTGAATTTCTGTTCAACAACACAGATGCAGTGCACAAACACACACAAAAATACACACAATCTGTTGCCGTCGAAATGGTGGACAGATCAAAGACTCAATGTCAGATAAGCTAAGCTATTTCTTTGGCGTCTTGAATGACACTATATTGTTAACCATGACTATACATTACATGTTTAAACACTTTCTGGTTTCTGTAGAAGTTGACATAAAATCAACCTGACTAAACAGGTAAAAGGTGTTGGTCTATTTCTTCTATTGAGTCTTGGTTCTGCAAACTATTGCTATAGGCAATCAAGTGTGAGAATCAACAAAACCCCTGTCGACCCTTTCCTTCAAAAAAATACATTCCAAAAGGGTAAACAAGCATCATGTGGCTGGGCGTATTTGTACTTTAGTATTTAATAAAGAAATAGTTAAAAGAAGCTAGATCATAATTTGGGTAAATTAATTCAAAGTAGTTTTTCTTTTCTACTTACTCCAGATCTAGAAATAAATTTTGTTTTTATAGTATGAAAAACAGACATCTACAGAGAGGGAAAAGAATTAGACTATTACTGAAAGAGGTCATAACAAAGATTCACTACATCATCACTAGGGGACACGTTTCACTGAAACACCTGCAGCACAGAGCTGCTGTGAGCTACCTGAGTAGTTTCTTCCTTTTTTTTTTCTTTTTTTTTCTCTTTTCCATCGGTTTTTTTTTTTCTGCAAAGATTATACAATCATTAAAAGCGGTCTACGACCTTGCACACATCATCTGGTGCAGTTCCACTTTTTTTTCTCTAAAGCCACTAAAGGCCAGAAACAAAATGGTGGAGATCATCACAGTGGCCAATAAAAACAGTTCACCCAACCAGTCAAATATTCAGCAGCCACCACTATGCTTTCTGGAAGCTTGGAAAATGACTATCCTACTACCTGAATAAACTAGTTTATCTTCTCATGACAGTGGGACCATAGGAGGTCTGTTATGTAAATCCAGACATGTGTGCATACTGATTGAGAAGAGGAAGTATTACTTGCTTATTTTGAGCGTCGGTCAACAGACCATCAATTCTAGGAGTGTTTCAGTGGAAATTAAACATTAAGGGAAGGAGATAAACAGGATATGGTAGATCTCTACTCTGGCAGGTAGAGTTATGCCCTCATCCCAGGAATCCATAAATGACTGGTTGAGCACTGATTGGGCTCTGCAGTGCCTCTTGAAACAGGAAATACAATCGCAAAGGTCAAAGGTAAATTCCATCCAACGCAATCCTAACACACATACACATCTTTTGGTATACAATTGTGATAAAAACCATCCCAAAATCCAGCAATCCATCCCATCTGAGTTTTTAACACCTATTTAAGAGATGTCTTATACTACAAGGACCTTTTAAAGCATGCAACAAATGAAGAAAAATAAAGTTTAAAATAAAACGTTTTTGCTCTTTAAGAGTGAAAACCTAAGGATCTTAAAGATAGAATTCTGCGACTTTATTTTCAAAAAGATTTGAGGCATTAAACATTTGTCTAGAATAATACTGAAACACAAAGATGGATCATATCGGTGAAGCTGGGTGTTGGGTTTAAAGCAGTGAGGTCTGTGGACTCCAACGTTTTGGCTCTAAATGTGCGAACTTCAATGACAGGCCGGTTGTCATGTAGCCTTTTAGACATCCCAATCCCTCCACGTGTTTCTTTAAACCACAGTTTTGCATTGTCAAAAAGTTCTGGGTACAAACACATCTCGCTAAGTTACTATCAACAAACACCATGACTTATCTTAATCTACACTCCCATGGTCCTTTCAGTAGAGCAGGCTGACGGTAAATTGTGCTGAAATATGAGGTCATTTGAATGTGTTCCAAAAATACTGATGGAATCCATATCTCTTTAAAAGAGCTTACTCCCTCGATACCTTGCAAGCGGCAACAAAGGAATAGTGGAATTCTTCATAATCAGCATATCGAGGTACAGAAAAATGGGACCAGCCCTCCTTAGTAAGTGCATCCAATCAAAGCACAAAGATGTATTCTCATCAACTTTGATTTGCTTAACACTTAAACATGATATAACGGTCCATTGAAGTTAGTTGTCTATGACAGTATGGCCCAAATGCCAACCCTGTTTGGCACAAAACTCTCAGATATATTTTTGGCACAATAATATCTGACCTATTTGGTTTGTTGATGAGGAAAAAAGGCATACTTTACCAAACAATTTACGGCAGCTTCCACAAAGGAATTCTGCACAAGGATACAAGATGGATTTTAGATTTAAAAAGAAAACAGAGCCGCCATGAATATGATCTTTGGTCCAACAAGTAAGGTTCATGTAACATGAGGTATTCAACGTATGAGGTACACATTCTGTGGGTTCCTAAAAGGTACAAAAAACTGAATTAAATAGTATATGAGGCATATGAGACAGTTGCAGCTTGAGGTATTAGAAATATTTTGGAGGTAAAGTAGGTGCATGAGATACTTGAGGTATTTCAAAGTTGAGGTACATGAGTGAGGTATTTAATTATTTGAGGTAAATTATAGTCGAGGAAAAAAACGATCTGAGTCCTGTATATGTGCCGACTAGCTCTTCCCTCTGAGGTAAGATGCTCAGTCAGTGAGTCATTCATAGGTCCCATATTTCCTGGCTAGAGTAAGAAGTTGTCTTCACAAAACCTGAATTGTCTAGTATTTTCTGTGGCAATCAGTGCAGATTGGTGAGTTAAGGATTCAAAACCCCTAAATCCACCAACTAGACAGAGTGAGAATCTATACAACCACTCAATGGTAATTAGATAGCTCTGCTGGTACTCACTGAGAAGCTATTGTGAGCAGAGTGAAGTTTGTTAGCACAGTCAATGCTACAATAAACTCCATTTATTGATGAAAATATGAATATGCGCTGAGACCGAAAAGGCCAAGGGGAGACAATGTTACTCTTTGGTGGTGTGAGATCTACACTCTTTTCTCGAATAGGATATTTTCATTGTGGGACTAAATGGTCTCCCTTCAGGGCCATAAACAACGCTAGTCGGCTCACAATCATGTCCAAGCAAGATGTGACAGTATTTGTGCAAGTCCAATGACACCAAAACAGTTCTTGCTTCTCCCAAATGGTATGCATGGTATTGAGAGTGCTTTCAACACAACTTTGATGAGATTTGGGAGTTTAACACTTTACAATATTAATGATTATATAACAAAGTGTCTTAACGGGACTTGTGGTTCTTTCAAACAAGCCAAGCCTACACTTGCAGAAATTCTACCTTTGGTTGAGTCCACTAGCTGGACATACATCTTTACAAGATTGATCTGCATGCACACATTCCTCTCCTGTACTCACATCTTAATAAATAGGCGGGGCTCTGCATTGACATCACAGCCCTTGCAAAGGGATTGGATTAAATCCTATGCCCCAAGAGCTAAGCAGACTGGCTTTCAACCACAACCCTTACCCAAAGGATTGCTCCGGTCGGCCTTCGATGCGACACACCCTCTGAGCAGCCAATCAGATGTCTACTCTTGAGCTTCTTTTCAACATCACTGAGTAGGGGTGTTTTTTTTATAACGATTCTATTGATTAAATCCCCAATGCTGAGATCACTGACTGATTTACTTAAATTATTTTATTATTTGAACCCTTTGGTAAGTCCTCCCTTTTGCATAAGACAAATTTTATTCAAGCATTCAAATTTCCACTTATGTGTTTTTTTGTTTGAGCTTTCTGCCTTGGGTTGGATGATGAACCTTCAGCTTGTTACCCAATGCAAAGTCATCATGGTTTCAATCTTCAATTGTTATGCCTATAAAATAGACTCTTTGGGGGGGTTGTAGGGATTTTACCCTGCAGTACTTAACTCAAATCACATCTGAACAAAGCCAAACTCAACAAAGCTCAAGCATCCGGTAAAGCTAAAAGTAATCTGAACAACCACAAATGCGTTCATACTCTCCGTTTCCAACCTTAACCTGAGCTAACTTTTTATTCTATCCGTTTGGCATCATTTAAATAACTCTTTTTTTACACTGCCTGTCTGTCAGGAAAGTACATACCCAATAAACCCACAGACACGAGAGCTGACGCAAAACAACAATGCAAGTTCAACTAACTAGCCTAAAACATAAAATGACTCTACAGAGCACTAGCCTCTTCTTTAGCTAGGCATTCTCATCAGAACGTATCATGCAGCCTCTACAGCGATCTGAGTATTGTCTCAGCAACATTCATTTTAACTCCAACTTCACAGCAAGAATTAAATTATTCCTGTGCAAATATCACCTGAAGAGTCTATTGTCTCTCTTAAATAAAAAAAGTATTGAGGTAGACTTTTTCTTTTCTTCTTCGTAAAACTTCACGGACTAAATCTCTGCTCAATGACAATGAGTACATTCATAAAGAGCTAAATGAGGTAGGTGTGGAGCAGAAGTTACAATATATCAAGAAAAGTGAGTAATTCCCTGAGATGGCGACTTGAGGAGAGTTTACAGAGAGGTTTTAGAGCAGAAAAGCTAGAAAATAATTGCTATCTTTTGTCTACTGATTATCAATCTACCTAGTGGTCCCCATTGTCATACATACCACACATATCAAATGTAGTCATAGAAAACATACGTGTAGAACATTAACATCTTTCACCGTCACCTATATGTGCTACTTTCTGCTCCAAAACCTCCCTTTAAATTCTCCTCCCTTTTGTCTGTTGATTTATTCTCCCCCCTTTTCCTTCCCCAAACAAGATACAGAAAGGCAAATGGAGCGAGAGAATGGGAAAAAAAGAGAGACAGAGAACTCTTCAGAACTTGAGGATGCGGTTATTTCCGAAGTCGACGACCACGATGACCCCCTCGGGAGTCACTGCCACACCAGAGGGGCGGTCCATCTGTCCAAAGCCACTCCCCTGCGTGCCAAATTTGCATAAGAAGTTTCCATTGGGCTCAAACACCTGGATGCGATGATTGCGGGAGTCGGCCACGATGATGCGGTTCTCCTGGTCCACAGCCACGCCCTGGGGCCGGAGGAACTGCCCGTTGCCCGTGCCCTCGGAGCCCAGGAAGCGGGCCGACTGGCAGTCTGGCCGGATGACCAGCAGGCGGTGGTTGTTGAAGTCGGTCACCACCAGGTGGTCCTCGTGGTTAAAGGCCACTCCCCGGGGAGAGTCAAAGTGTTTCCACAGCGCCCCTTCAAAGCCATACTTGTTGAGGAAGGAGCCGTCTGGACCAAAGAGCTGCACACGGTGGTTCCTGGTGTCCGAGACCAGGATCTTGCCTTCAGAGTTGACGGCGACGTCCCACGGGTAGTTAAACTGGCCGTTCTTGGTGCCTTTTTCCCCAAACTTGATAAGGAACTGGCCTTCAAAGGTAAACACCTAACGGGCACAACAAAGCAGAAGTCATACGGAGGCCTCATGTTCAACACAGTTTAACAGCAATGGAACTGGTGAACTTTAATTAAACAGTACCAATTTGAGCCAAAGTCATTGCTGTATAAAGAAGTATAATATGGATATGAGAGAATGGACGTGGTAACACAGTAGAGAATCAGCGGACCTGCACGCGGTGATTGTCCTTGTCAGCCACGATGATGCGCCGCTGGCTATCACACGCCACCCCTGCTGGCCGGTCAAACTGACCAGGACGAGAACCCAGGGTACCAAACTTATGGTGGAAGGCACCACAGGGCTTGAAGATCTGGACCGATAAATACATAATCAATATTTCGAAAACAAATCTTTCTGGGCTAACCTAGCCTCTACCTAATAACGTGTGTGTGTGTGTATGTATATGTATATATATATATA
>JAVQIZ010118788.1:0-11031 GCA_036023535.2 Galaxias brevipinnis
CCCAGTCTGACCACTACAACCCAACCCTCTGGACCCAGTCTGACCACTACAACCCAACCTGCTGTACTGCCAGTCTGACCACTACAACCCAACCTGCTGTATTCCCAGTCTGACCACTACAACCCAACCTGCTGTATTCCCAGTCTGACCACTACAACCCAACCTGCTGTATTCCCAGTCTGACCACTACAACCCAACCCTCTGGACCCAGTCTGACCACTACAACCCAACCTGCTGTATTCCCAGTCTGACCACACATTTCCACACTGATGAGATCAGAGCGTTCTACAGGGAGACAGAGCAGGATCCTCTGCCTTCATAGGACAGTTGCTATGGCCACAACACTGTTAGGAACTGGACCAATCTAGTGGAGCTGCCACAGTAGAACAGCTTGCCCTATAGAACAATATAACAGCTAACCCTAACCCTATATAACAATATAACAGCTAACCCTAACCCTATATAACAATAGAACAGCTAACCCTAACCCTATAATAACAATAGAACAGCTAACCCTAACCCTATAATAACAATAGAACAGCTAACCCTAACCCTATAATAACAATATAACAGCTAACCCTAACCCTATAATAACAATGGAACAGCTAACCCTAACCCTATAATAACAATAGAACAGCTAACCCTAACCCTATTATAACAATATAACAGCTAACCCTAACCCTATAATAACAATATAACAGCTAACCCTAACCCTATAATAACAATAGAACAGCTAACCCTAACCCTATAATAACAATAGAACAGCTAACCCTAACCCTATAGAACAATATAACAGCTAACCCTATCCCTATAGAACAATATAACAGCTAACCCTAACCCTATAATAACAATATAACAGCTAACCCTAACCCTATAATAACAATATAACAGCTAACCCTAACCCTACAATAACAATATAACAGCTACTTTAAAACCCAGCTCATTTAGACAATAGAACAGCTACTTTATAACCCAGCTCATTAAGTATTGTTAGAGCAGAGCCAAAACCCATGTAAACAAATGAGTAGAACTAAACCAACAGCTGAGCTAGGGTCAGGGTTAGTTACTGGAGCTGTTCTCTGTGTGCCTTTGACACTCTCACTCTTCGGCTTTCCCAATTCACACCATCAACATCATCATCATCCTCCTCTCATATCTAACATGAAATCCCCCATAACACAGGAGGCCCCCAGGCAGCAGTGTTAGACTGACCTCAGCTCTCTGGGTGCGTGGCTGAGTGGTCCCAGTCTCGATGGCGTACACCTCCAGCAGGTAGATGTCCGCCCCCTGCTCCCGGTCCAGCTCAGCTGCTGTCTGGAGCACCCCGCTGTGCCGGCCCACACTGAACAGCCTGCCCAGCGCCTTGTCCCCATCCCGCACCGCCACCAGGAAGAACTCCAGTTTGGAGGCGGCGCCGCGGGGGCTGGAGGCCTGCAGGGAGAGCACAGTGGTCCCAGGGGGCTGGCCCTCCTTCAGGCTGGTGATGTAGCGGGGCTGGGAGAACACAGGCCCGTCCACGCCCTGCAGGAGGATGGTGAGCTCCGTGCGGGAGGACCTCCTCTCAGGGCCGTGGTCCGTGGCCGACACACTGAGGCTGTAGAGGAGGCGAGAGGGCAGCAGGGTGGAGGCCAGGCGGATGTCTCCGCTGTAGCGATCCATGATGAAGGTGTCCGAGTCGCCCTTCACTAGCTCGTACTCCACCTCCCCGTTGGCACCCTCATCGGGGTCAAAGGCCACCACTGTGGTCAGGATGGAGCCAATCACTATGTTGGACTCAGCCACCAGTGCATCCTGGGACAGAAAGGTGGGGACGTTGTCGTTCTGGTCGGTCACCCAGACAGTGATGTTCTTCAGCGCCGAGCGCCGGGCCTCCAGCGGTACAGCCTGGTCTGTGGCTCTGACCGTCAGCTCAAACAGAGGGGAGAACTCCCGGTCAATCTCCTTAGTGGAGTAGATGAGGCCGGTGCTGAGGTCGATCCCAAAGTGGCCTCCCCGGGGTGTCTGCTGCACGATGGAGTACTGCAGCTGGCCGTTGATGTCTGCGTCCGTGTCCTGGGCTGTGATGGTCATCACAGAGGAGGAGATGGGCAGGTTCTCTGGGATAGACTTAAAGATGTCCCCAGCGGGGAAAACAGGAGGATTGTCGTTAAAGTCTCTGACCTGAATGACCACAGGGATAGAGGAGGATCTGGGGGGTCTGCCGTGATCTTTAGCTGAGACGTTGAGTTTATAGGAAGCCTGGGCCTCGTAGTCCAGTTTCTTCACCAGGAAGATGCTACCTGTGCTGGGGCTGATGCTGAAGGTGCCGTGGTGATGTGAGGCCGTCATGCTGTAGCTGATGTCAGCGTTGGGGCCCGAGTCAGCGTCTGTGGCCGTCACAGACGCCACCAGCTCTCCCACACGCATGTTCTCCAGAGCGTCCACAGACACAGAGGCTGTGGGGAAACAGGGGGAGTTATCGTTCTCGTCCAGGACCCTGATGATAAGCAGACAGGAGGAGGAGAGGGGCGGCGCCCCACCGTCCACCGCTTGGATTTTCAGGGAGTAAGACGAGGTGCTCTCATAGTCCAGCCGGCCCACTAGAGTCACCTGACCCGAGCCGCCATCGATGGTGAAGTGGCGCTGCTCGTTGCCCGTGGCGATGCGGTAACTGATCAGACCGTTGTTGTTCTCGTCCATATCGGAGGCGGACACACGCAGCAGCTGGGTGTTGTTAGGGGCGGCCTCGGACACAGAGGCCTGGTACGTGTCCTTGGTGAACCTGGGGGGGTTGTCGTTGACGTCCTGGATGTAGACCTGCACTCTGGCCTGGTCCCGCAGTGGCTGGGGCAGCCCCTGGTCTGATGACAGCACTGTGAAGCTGAACACGGCGGCACCATGCAGTCTCATCAGAACCTCCCGGTCCAGACTCAGAGTGCTC
Organism: Galaxias brevipinnis; assembly: GCA_036023535.2. Lineage (NCBI taxonomy): Eukaryota > Metazoa > Chordata > Actinopteri > Galaxiiformes > Galaxiidae > Galaxias > Galaxias brevipinnis. Next base: position 2,921 of record JAVQIZ010118788.1, read on the forward strand.
CTCAGCTCCCCGCTGATAGTGTCCAGCTCAAAGCTGGGCTGCGGGGTCTCAAAGGAGTACCGGACCTCACTGTTGGGTCCAAAGTCCTTATCCTCTGCAAACAGCCGGCCCACCAGCGACCCTCGGGCCTGCTCCTCCTCAAAGCGGAACACATAGTTGGTGCTGTTGAACAGCGGGCGGTTGTCGTTGACGTCGTCCAGAATCACAGTCAGGTTGACGCTGGCGCTGAGCGGCTCCACGGCCCGGTCTGTGGCCACCAGAACCAGCAGGTAGGACTCCACCACCTCCCGGTCCAGCTCTGCTTTGATGTACAGCTGTCCGTCTGGAAACACCCCAAACACGTCCCCCGTGTTCCCGCCCGCTAGGTGGTATGTGATCTCCCCGTTCAGTCCTGCGTCCCGGTCCGAAGCCTCCACCCTGAAGAAGCGGCTGTTAACGGGCTCCGCCTCGGGGATGATGACCTCGTAGGACAGCTGCTGGAACACGGGGGCGTTGTCGTTCACGTCGTACACGCTGACGGTCAGGAGGAGCGTGGAGGAGAGCTGTGGGACGCCCTGATCAGAACACAGCACCTCCAACTGGTAGGAGGGGGTACTGACGTCCAGCGGTCCGCTCAGCGTGATCAGGCCGTGTTTGGGGTGCACGTGGAACAGGCCTTTGGGGTTCTGCTTCAGGTTGTAGAGCAGCAGACCGTTGCTGCCCTCATCCGGGTCGTAGGCCTTGGCCTGGAAGATCACGTGACCTGGGCTCCAGTTCTCCACAGCACTGACCCGCTCCGCAGCGTGGAGGAACTGAGGGGCGTTGTCGTTGAGGTCCTTCACTGTGACGTTGACCAGGGCCTCCCCGGTGACCTCTCCGGCCCTAGCGATGACCTTTAGCTGGTAGAAGGCCTGCTCCTCTCGATCCACCTGGCCTGAGGCAGAGAGCTGTCCAGTGGCTGGGTGCACGCTGAAAAGCCCCCGCTGGTCTCCAGAGGCCACCAGGTAGGTGATGTTAGAGTTCAGGTCTACTGTGGAGGCTGACACTGTGCCTATCACTGAGCCCACGGCCACGTTCTCAAACATGACCAGACTGTACACCGTCTGTGTGAAAGAGGGGGGGTTGTCCTGCGTGTCCACCACAGTGATGGTGACCACAGCCTGGGTCTGAGAGCGGAGGCCCCCCCCGTCCACGGCCGTCACCTGGAGCTGGTGGCTGGTCTTTTCCTCTCGGTCCAGGGGCACCAGCGTGCTTATTCTCCCGCTGGTGCTGTGGACGTGGAACCTGGAGGAGTCGCCGCTGCTGATGACGTACTTCACTGTTCCATTACGACCCAGGTCAGGGTCCGTGGCTGTCACCGTGGTAACAGAGGAGCCGGCGGGCTCGTTCTCTTTGACGTTGGCAAAGTAGTGGAGTGGGTAGAACACGGGGGTGTTGTCGTTGACGTCCCACAGCGTGAGGTTGACCCGGCCTGTGGAGTGCAGAGGGGGTCGTCCTGAGTCCGAGGCCCGGACGCTCAGCAGGTAGGAGGTCTGCTCCTCCCGGTCCAGAACCACGGCCGTGCTCAGACGACCCGACTCAGCATCTAGATGGAACCGCTGCTGTACCGAGCCCGGGGTGTCGGCATCGAAGGAGAAGCGGACCGTCCCATTGGCCCCCAGGTCGTGGTCGGTGACGGACAGCGTGATCAGCTCAGTGCCAGCGGGGGCGTGTTCCTGGAGGGTCACATGATAGGTGCTCTGGGAGAAGGTGGGCACCTGGTCGTTGACGTCCGTGATGCTGACCACCAGCTGGGTGTAGGACAGCCGCGGCTGCAGACCCTGGTCCTTAGCACTGATGTTCAGCACCACCTGGGAGGCGGTCTCTCTGTCCAGCAGGGCGGCGCTGGTCACCAGGCCACTGCTCTCACTGATGCAGAACCAGCCCAGGGAGTTGCCTGACACCAATGAATATCGCAGGTTGGCGTTCTGCCCAGAGTCTCCGTCTGTCGCAGACACCCCTCTCACATAGCTGCCTTTAGGAATGTCCTCGCTGATATCTACTCTGTACACAGCTTCCTGGAAGATAGGGGGGTGATCATTGATGTCGTTCACAAAGATGACCAGGCTGGCGAAGGAGGAGCGTGGCTGGGGCCGGCCGTTGTCGGACACAGACACAGTCAGGTTGTAGGAGGAGATCCGCTCCCTATCTAACACGCTGGCCACTTTGATCAGGCTGAGGTTTGGCACAGGGGAGGTGTGCACCTCAAAGTGCTGCTGCTCGTTGCCCCCCAGGATGGACACGGAGATGTTCCCATTAGCTGAGGGGGAGTCTGCGTCAGAGACCGTGAGCAGGGCCACCACAGTGCCTATCTGGGCGTTCTCATCCACAGAGGCAAACTTAGAGGTGGTGGGGAAGTACCTGAACTTCACCACGGGGTCGTTATCATTGACATCCAGCAGTTTGACTGTGGCCTCCGCTCGGCCCGACAGAGAGGGCACACCATCATCCACGGCATGAACTGTTAGGGAGTACTCTTTCTTATTCTCATAATCCAGACTGTCTTTAATAGTGATGGTGCCCATTTTGGGGTCTATTTGAAATGGAGTACCCTCGTCTAGAAAGTACCTAATGTCGGCGTTAGCCCCTTCATCTTGGTCTGAGGCAGTGATTTGTAAAACACTGGAGCCCACTGCTGCGTCTTCAAAAACACTGCTCTGGTACTGCTCATGCTCAAACACAGGGGGGTTGTCATTGATATCTTGAATAGTTACATTAACTTGCAAATAGCCAAACTTTTTGGGGTCTCCTTTGTCCTCCACCTCTATAAGGAGCTGGTAAAAAGGAGTGAGCTCTCTATCCAGGCCTCCTGTTGATACTAGGTGCAGGAAAGCCCCCTCCCCACTGGGGTTAACGGTTATGTCCAAACGGAATTTCCTCTGCGCGTTGCCATTCACTATTCTGTAAGTTGTGTGATCGACACCGTTACTCCCTATGTCTGAATCTGTGGCGGTGTCTAAAATTACCTGACGACCGCTGCTGGCATCCTCTTTGAAAGATACAACTATAGAGGTGTCGGGAAATACAGGAGAATTATCATTTATATCCAAAACAACAATCCTAACTTCTGTGGGATAGGTCGGTTGACTAGAGAGAACTACAACGTTAATAACATTACTTTGTAAAACCTCTCTATCAATCACCGCTGAGGTATAAATTACTCCTGTGGTACCGTTAATTGAAAACAGTTCGTGGTTTTCACTAAAGCGATAAGTGAAGCTTGGCTTGGTTTCTATCGTCCCCACATAGGTACCTATCGGCTGCTCCTCGACAATCTGGAACTCTTGGCGGACTTGGGTGGATGCGGAGTCTTTTGACAGAGTCCATAACATCAGCAAAATGAAATGAAACCGACCAACGCAGCTACCAGTGATTGCCATGGTCAATTACCCGGTCCACCTTTAGTAGAAAAAGTCCATCCCTGTGATGCATCAACTCATTAAAGTTTAAAGAACACTAAAGCATTGTATTCCAACTTGTGAAATTTACGGGGTGAATTCCGACGACGATAAGATTATTTCCACTGTTCCCCAAGAAATCCAAAGTATCCGTTTTTATTCCGTGTAGAATTCCTTGAATGTGAGGAAGTTTCTTGCGCTCTGCGGTCCCGTGCGGGTATGAAAGGTTTCAGCTCAGCTTTGCTCTGGCACAATGCATCCTTCGGGGAGCGTGAAGACTGATAAAACTGCTTTAGGAATGCATAAGCTTACACAAAAGGTAAAAAACACCATTAACTTCCTCTAAAACTTCTTCTAAAAGTTAATTTTAAAGTAAAACAAAAACAACAACTGTGCGTTTGGATTATCCTTGAATCAAAACTAGTCTACTGCAAGGCGTCAGAACGGAACCTATGCAGTGTCCCGTGCGTAGAATAACGGTGCGGGCGCCTCAGTCATATTGTGCTTAGGTTCCTACTAAGTTAGAACAAAGCTCGAGTTAGACAAACTCCCTCCCACCTGTATCCCATTGGTTGCTGCCCGCTCTCTCCCGCCTCCCTCTCCTTTGTAAAGCTCAGCCCTGGTACTGCCTCGTAGAAGAGCCTGTCAATCAAACAGACGAATTGTTCCTATCAGGTAAAGGATGGGCCGGTGTTTCCTATAATTAACCCCGCGCACTACGAGTTGGACTATAGCTTCCCATAAGGCCTACACAACTTGTACAAATACAGTCTAAATCTAGTCAATGTATGTAACCTAGATAGTTTAAAAAGCAGCTTGATCACGAAACGTTCTTGTCTAATAAGCCTTGGTTTTACTGAAACAGTAAATGAAGAGAGAGTCTCTGAAAGTTAATCTCAGTGCAGTCAAAGCACAGCTACAGTACATACATAGACGTATACTGCCATCTAGAGACAGAAAACGTTTGTGAGTAATAAACCGGATACATGCACACACCAGCAAACACAATGTCAGTTTGACTCCCAACTAGCTGGAACTGACTGCAAGGTAATCTAAGAAACGCTGACACTATGACCATCTTTAAGGATCTTATCGAAAGTTTGAAATGAGGGTTGAAATAGCTACTCACCCAAACACACTCAAAGACAGTATAATAGTATTATATTATAAACATTATATAGTAGTCCTATATTAGCCATGGAAAGTTAATCTAGTCTTCTTTTTAGAAAGGCAAAGCCACAGTTCTACAATTAAGTCATTGATTTAAATTGGCGAACTGGAGGGCACAAAAAACCCACGTAAAGCCATTTTAATAGACATTATGGGGCAGAAAGCCCAACGTAAAGCAATTTTAATGGGACATTATGTGGGGCAGAAAGGTTCTTAGAAAATATTTATTCTCTAGAAAGTCTAACAGAAGGGTTATTGTATGCGCATGCTAAAAAGTAAGACCCTGCGAAACAACATAGGTTCTTGTCTATTATTGTGTGTGTGTGTGTGTGTGGGTGTGTGTGTGTGGGTGTGTGTGTGGGTGTGTGTGTGTGTGTGCGTGTGTGTGTGTGTGTGCGTGTGTCTGGCCTAGCGGCAGCACTGCCGACAGAAGATCTATTGCATGTCTGTATTTGTTTAACATGGCTCTAAATGGCTGAGGGATTTCCCCGCACACACTCCTTGCTACTGAGCACGCAGTGGAGACCTGCTGTGCGCCACACTCCTCTGTCTCCATCCCTCTCTCCCTCTCTCCCTCCATCTCTCTGTCCAGTCTGACGTCAGCGCTGGGCTACAAGAATGAATCAGTGAAACTGGGTGGAGGAATGGAGACATAGAGACTCTGTTAAATCAGGCCTTTTAACAGATGGAGCACTCCTATGTTAGAATACATGGTTAGCTTGTGCTGCTACAGTAAGGTGTACTCTGTTAAATCAGGCCTTTTAACAGATGGAGCACTCCTATGTTAGAATACATGAGCGGTTGACTTGTGCTGCTACAGCAAGGTGTACATTAGTCATCTCAACGGCTTTCCTTCTCATCAAAAACATCAAGGCCCCAAAAACAAAGAAAAGACCGGCTATACCATATCTAGGCTACTCAATACATTTATGGCAACAAATTACAAGCAGTGTTATTAAATATCACTATGAATTGTATTAAGTTAATATAAATTCTAGATATAGATCCTTAGTACATTCAGTATGAGTAGATTCAAATGGAAATAAAAGGAATTAACTAAACTAAACACAACATATTGAGATGATGAAACATCAAACAGAATGGTTGATCAGAATAAGTGATTATAATTCCAAACCTTTTTATCATTGTTTATTTTCCATCCATCCATTAGCTATACCTCTTGTACTCTGCAGGGTCGCGGAGGGCTGGAGCCTATCCCAGCCGACACAGGGCGAGAGGCGGGGTACACCCTGGACAGGTCGCCAGTCAATCATAGGGACAGACAACAACTCCCACTCACACCTACGGGCAATTTAGAGTCACCAATTAACCTGCATGTTTTTGGACTGTGGGAGGAACCCGGAGTACCTGGAGGAAACCCACGCAAGCACGGGGAGAACATCCACACAGAAAAGCCATTGGGTCAGCTGGGGATTGAACCCAGGACCTTCTTGCTGTGAGGCAACAGTGCTAACCACCGAGCCACCGTGCTGCCCCCTATTGTCCATTTTAATTTATAATTTTTTTTACTTATAATTGCCACAAACATTAAAAGGACACAAATTATATTGAAAATATTTCACAGCATGTGAGGTTATGCTTTTAAAATACAATTACTATTTAGTAGATTCTAATTTGCCGGTCGTCCAGGACGTTCAGGCTCCTGCTAGGGCACGTAAAAGTTAAGTGACAGTAAGAAAGAAAGAGACAGAATATGGCCTGCCATAAAAAGATTTTGCCATTGGTCATTGATATTTTTATTTTACCTTCTTAAATGTGTCACATGTTGCACCGGTGAGTTGGTGCTTGGCATGAGAACCTGACCCCTGCTTGTCTGGCCTCCCACTCTTTAAGGATGAGGATTGTAAACGATCAAGAGCAAAGAAAGACCTAAATGTATCTAATGTTATGATCAGTACAGCAAACACAGACCACTGGATGAGCTGATGAAAAGGGTCTTATTGTAGGAACCCTGAAATGAGGAGCCTGCATGGAAAGGGTCTTATTGTAGGAACCCAGGGGAATGAGGAGCCTGCATGGAAAGGCAGAACTGATCTAGGCAGTGAGGACGTTTGGACAGGAGAGTGTTGATCCTGAAAGGATGGTGTAAGTAAAGCTAAGTCAAATAACACCAGGCAAAAACATGCAGAGCAGCATAGTATGAGAGACTACCACAGAAATGTAAACATCGATCTGGTGATGACTAGACATGGAGCCAGAGTAGATTTACTGTTGAGCTGATGGCTTGGTGGAAGGCAGGTGTGCAGGCTGTGCAGGTGAGGCGAGCCACAATCAGGAGAGAGCCGCCGGAGAGTGACAGGAACGGAGGACACGCCCACACCACAGACCCACACACTGACACAGACAGGGAAAGCAACACACCCACACCACAGACCCACACACTGACACAGACAGGGTGGGAGGACACGCCCACACCACAGACCCACACACTGACACAGACAGGGTGGGAGGACACGCCCACACACTGACACAGACAGGGAAAGCAACACACCCACACTACAGACCCACACACTGACACAGACAGGGACGGAGGACACGCCCACACAGAGACAAACAGGGGGAACAGGAGCCACCAAGGAAAAACACCTAGAGGCACTGCCGAGTCATGACTCAAAGGCTTTGTTCAGAATCGTCTACTTAAATACTATCCACTACATACTCAATGAGTACATACTGCATACTGACTACATTAACCAAAATCTAGAATACTACTTTTTTTTTTTTACAAAGATTCAATTATATTGTTAGTATACTCAACTGGAACATGTGACCCCAACCCCGGCATTTTTGCAATGCTGTCAAAACCGTAAGGAAATTGCCGAATTGCATTTTGGGGGGTGAAGCATCATCTAGTAACCTCTCTTGGGTACTCAACATTTCCCCAAATTTGAGTTCGCAATCCGGGAACTTTTTCCATGCTCAAATTTCACCCACTCCTAAGGCAGTGACAAAGAGGGAGACAAGTCAGAGTTTCCAATTTAAGAATCTTTATTTTAGACCAACAATACGTATGGTGTTCAAATCATAGAAGGCACACCATGGGAAATGTCAGGGACACTAAATACAATTTATGAAGGGACAGGTCCAGGTGTTATCACTCCGGGACTCCTCCCTTTTCCTGCCATCCTGGAACAGAAACACTTAGGACACACACAACAGGGAAAGGAGGCCGTAACACATGCTATGGACCATTGGCACACTGCATTCTCATTTTCCCTCAAATTGAGTATGTGAAGTATGCATAGTAGGCGACTTCGAACCCAGCAATACACTTCATATTTAATAGGCTAATGGCCTAGAAGAGGAAAAAATGCAGAAATCGGGAAAACAGGATTATAATGAACTGTGTCGTTGCACCTGGTGTAGAAGACTAAATCAAGTAAATACACCCGTTAGGGTTAGGGTTAGGGTTAGGGTTATATTATATATGGTATATATATATTATATGTTATATAGAAAACAGGGTCATAATAAACTGTGTCGTTGCACCTGGTGTAGAAGACT
>JAVQIZ010118806.1:0-12851 GCA_036023535.2 Galaxias brevipinnis
GCTGCGTGTCACCCTGTGGTTCTTGTGGGCCGTACGGTCCAGTGCTGCGTGTCACCCTGTGGTTCTTGTGTGCCGTACGGTCCCAGTGCTGCGTGTCACCCTGTGGTTCTTGTGGGCCGTACGGTCCCAGTGCTGCGTGTCACCCTGTGGTTCTTGTGGGCCGTACGGTCCAGTGCTGCGTGTCACCCTGTCCTGTCCCCTCCCCTAGCCTGCAGTGGAGGACACTCCTGCTGCTGCAGCCATCAATGAGGCTGCTACCCAAGTTGCACCCAAGGAGGTAGATGTTGAACCCTTAAACAGACTCAACACAAGGCTACGGCCCTTATACTAATACCCTTTACAACCTAAAGCCATTGTCTGGGCTACCAATTGTAGGTCCATCATGTCGGTTTAGTTATATAGACAGGAGGCAAGGATAGGTATTTAGGCAGACCTTGTAATAGACTTTATAATGACATTCATATTGTAGCATTGTTACGTTTGGATTTTAAATGTAATAGGTGTAATCTAAAGCATTGTCATTTTAATAAGTCTGATTTAGAGGATTTAAGTTACATCTGAATTGGGATTGTAGTTAAAATAAATCAGATTTAGAGGTTGGAAATGTTAATAAATCACTACACTAATAAAGCACTACAAATAATGTCTATAAAGAAAATAAAAAATACTGATTAAGAACTTAGAGCAAAGAAAGAGAGTGTTGGTGTCTGTGCAAGAGATACTTCATCTAGTCCATTGTCTTTGACTGTAGGAGAAGATGCCTATCCCCTCGGTAGTGATTGAACCGGCCTCCAGCAACGAGGGGGACGATGACCGCGACGGGGACATCATCTCTCCAACAACCACCATCAGTGACAACGGTGTGACAGCAGACAGCCAGGCGGGAGGACTCCCTGATGGCTTCATGTACAAGGTGAGCCCCCCACAGCCAGCTTGTCCTTCACTGAGTAGCTCCCTGTCATGTTCACATGACGTGAACTCTAAACTTGTTGTTCGTCCATTCTACAGGTGGAGACACTGCATGACTTTGAGGCTGCAAACTCAGATGAGCTGGAACTGAAAAAGGGTGACATAGTGCTGGTCATTCCCACTCTCCTTGTAGAAGATCAGGTACAGAAAGCATTAGGGCGGTGCTGCTGTGACGTTTCTCCACCTGTCATTCTTTGCAGTAATGCCTGGTGAGAAAGCCATGTTTCTCATCTGACTTCTTTGCGTTTCCCAGGAGGCTGGCTGGCTCACAGGGTTCAAGGAGAGCGAGTGGTGTCAGCTTGGGGCTCGCGCTCACAAAGGACTCTTTCCAGAGAACTTCATCCAGCGCCTGGACTAAAGGCTTCTCCGCCACGGAGAGGATAGGAAGAGTCAGGGGGACTGTGAGCCCTCAGCATTCAGCAGGGTGTGTGTGTGCTGACCTGTCTGCTAGACACTAGCAGGCTGTCCCCTGTAGAGGACACTACACAAACAATCAACAAGAACCAAACCAAGTGTGGATAAACACTAGTACCTACTCAAAGCATAACAAATACTACCATGAGCATGATGCAGCAGTATGGTCTACCCTTCTCTCTGAACTGAGACGTTTGTTTTTTTGTTTGTTAATCTGTAAGCACCTGCATATTGATGTGTGCTTTGTTGGAAGTGTGGTGACCTCCACATGTAATTCCCTGTCTGTTACAAGGAAAAACGAAATTGAGAGATTTGTCCTGAAGAAAAAAGTTACCTTACCTTTTCTGCACCAAGTGTATTGTATTGGTTTTGTTGCTCTGCAGCGAATATGATCAGAATCTGTAGTGCTATGATCTATATAACTGTTCTTAAGTGTTCCACAGACCTTCAGTGTTTTCTTTCAGACATTTGAGCCATACATGTTACCTTGCATCTTTGTTAGTGTTCTCTTGTAGTGTCCTGATTGACTGTGTGCGGCTATGGTGATGATTTCTTTGGTGTACTCGGTGTTGACATTATTCATTGACAAGATTTGCTGTGTTCTTGCCAAACGATAGTTGACGTTGACATCAGGAATATCAAAATGGACATCCAATGAGTTTCCAGGATGTAAATGCAAAGATTTTAGACAAGACAGGTATAGCTTTTGCAAAGTTGAAAAAAAAAATCTACGTAGCTCTGTACCAACGAAACAAATATCCTTGTACTTAATATCTGCAATTACATGATCTATACAAAAAAACAAGTTGACCAGCAAAAGATATATGAATATATTTATTGTCAATGAAATTCTATGTTCTGAGGAATTTATTTTAACTTTATATTTTTTAAGTATAAGAATACTTGTGGAAGTGCTGGGTGGGGTGTGTGGGGGGTGGCATCAGATATGCAATCTATGTAATTGGTTTATAGGGTCCCAGTAGTCCGACTGTGCTGTACATCAGTGAATAGGATGTCCCCTCCTGTGTTGGTGCAGGTAGCCCTCTCACTGTAGAACCTTTTAGTGATGTACATATCCGTGGTGATTTATTTAAAGGTGAATAAAGAATAGTTCATATGGTACTACATTGTTGTTGACTGATACTTTGGGGAATTTCTTTAAGTTGATTAAAGATCATGATTTGTTTTTAGGAGCTTATACATCCTGTGTATATTTGCTTTTACACCTATGTCACAATCTTGTCCCTGTAAGAGCTACTCTAGAATAACTTCTCTAGCGTTTCCATATTAGTATGTATTCTTGTAGAGCTACTCTAGAATAACGTCCCTTGCTATTATAGTATTATCCTGTAGATTATTAATAGCATTTTCTCACTGTAGAAGATGCCCTATATTTAAATGACCCCAGTGTATCACTCAGTGAGTTGTAATTAGTGATCAGTGTCACTTTCAATTTGTAAGCTACCTGCCATCTATCTGTCAGGGCAGTATACTCCTGCAACGGCCTCCAACTCATAGATCCAGCGTGCGTCTATGTGTCTGTTTCTTACATACCAGTAAGCCTTGCAATCAAATATCCTGTTTGACTTTCCCTCTGGATTCCATGCAACATAAAATGTTCACTATTAACAGTGGTGCCATGCTGGAGGTCAGGGACTGGGACTCGCCTTTGAACTGGACCTCCTCTGAGTTCCAGAAACACCTAAAAATACACTTGGATCGTCAACCCTGCACTTCAGACTTCAGTGGGTCTAGCACTACCACTGACATATGTAAGTACTTTCATTGCTCCATCTATGCAAACACACCAAAGACATATTGTATCATTCGTATCATGGATGTGGACTTGAAACATGTTATGTAGAAGCACTCTGTAAATTAATGGTCTACTTTGTTCTGCAGAGACCTCTGTGATACTTCTGTTTTCTGGTGGTGATAAGCCAATCACATGCTTTGAACGCATTATTGCATCTCAATTGCAACAATTTCCATCTACCAATAATTTGTTTGAGCCCCTTCAGTCTGGTCTTTGTACACTCCTCAGCACAGAAACTGCATTCACCAAGGTTACCAATGAACTCCTTACCTTTGCTGATGCTCAGACCCTCAACATCCTCATCCTGTTAGACCTTAGTGCAGCCTTTGACACTGTCACAAACTACTTATTTCTAGGCTGCAAATGTTTTGTGTCGAGGGCACTGCACTCTCTCTTCTTCAGTCACATCTCCCAAACAGACATCAATTCATCTCACGTCACGGATTCACATCTGGCTCCGTCCTGGGGCCCCTCCTTTTCATAATCTATATCCTTCCTCTTGGGCAAATCATTAGACAATTCAACTTCAAGTTCCACTGCTATGCTGATGACACACAGCACAACTTCACTCGATATCCCTCCCTTGCCTGTATTGAAAACTGCGTATCTACAATAAACCACTGGATGCAGGAAAACTATGTCAAACTGAGCAGCAATAAAATGGAACTCCTCTTAACTGGCACCAAACACACCCTAACTAAAGTTGGCAATATCTCTCTCTCCATTTACGGTATTGCAGTCTCCCCCTCCCCTCTAGCATGCAATCTTGGCATCATAATCGATTCCACTCCTTCGTTTCACTCTCATATCGATAACATGGTCAAATATTCTTCTTCTATCTTAGAAACATTGCTAAAATCCGACCATCCCTTTCCCAGAGTGCAGCTGCCAAACTCAATCACTCATTCATCTTCTCCCGTCTTGATTACTGCAGTTCACTTATTTTCGGCATCAGCGCAACCTCCCTCCATAAATTCCAACTGGTTCAAAACTCTGCTGCTCGGCTCCTCACCTCTACCAAATCTTCTGAGCACATAACCCCGTACTCTTTGACCTTCACTGGCTTCCGGTCAGCCAGCGCATCACCTACAAAATCCTTCTCCTCACCTACAAAGCTGTACACAATTTGGCCCTTCCCTACCTCACTGAACTCCTCTAACCTTACCATCCTACCCGCACACTACGTTCCTCTTCAGATAGGCAACTGGTCATTCTCACAGAAAAACTTAAGTATTTTGGGGAACGTGCATTTTCTAGGGCAGCACCTAAACTATGGGACTCTCTAATTTGAAATTCCAACTTACTATCCATCTTTCAAACCCACCTAAATCTTTTCACCCTAGCAAACCCTAATTAACTCTGTTTAGAATCTGGTCCATTTCCTCAACTGTTATGCTATCCTTGTTTTATACTTAAAGTTAGAACTGTTGTTGCTCTCTGTCCGTTCAACCCGTTTCTGTTTAATAGTTTATTTTTGTCATGTTATCTATGTAGATATTGTGAAGCGTCATTGGGTCTCAGAAAAGCGCTATATAAATGAAACCCACAACGAAAAGGGGAAACTGCACCTGAAAAGTATAAGTAGTTCTATATGTGGCTACATGGACAATGGTGTGTACTAGATACATAAAACCCTTAGTAGTGCTAATGATAAATAACTATCATCAATGCAGTGTAGGGCTAATGATATAGAACTACCATCTTTAAAGTGCAGTACTAATGATATATAAGTACCACCTGTAAAGTGTAGAGCAAATGATATATAACTACTATCTGTAAAGTGTAGAGCAAATGATATATAACTACTATCTGTAAAGTGTAGGGCTAATGATATATAACTACTATCTGTAAAGTGTAGGGCTAATGATATATAACTACCATCTGTAAAGTGTAGGGCTAATGATAAATAACTGCCATCTGTAAAGTATAGGGATAATGATATATAACTATAACTACTATCTGTAAAGTGTAGGGCTAATGATATATAACTACCATATGTAAAGTGTAGTACTAATGATATATAACTACCGTCTGTAAGGTATAAACAACATACTGTGGCTGTTATGGAGGTTTAATTCCGGTGAGTCTGTTTTACAGATGATTTCAAAGTAATCGTAAAAACACAAAGTCATAAAGGTTTGCAAGGCATGCATTACTTTTTTTTGCTCATAATAGCAATCATTTTTCCTCTTTAAGACACATTTTAAAGCAGTTCACAGTTGATAAAGAAGGGTTGGGTGCAAGCAGATTAAGTGCCATAATATATTGGGTGCTGCTGTGGAGTCCCATTGGTTTGAGAGAGTGATACAGTGGTGGTGCAGTGGAGTCCCATTGGTTTGAGGGAGTGATACAGTGGTGGTGTAGTGCTGCTGTAGAGTCCCATTGGTTTGAGGGAGTGATACAGTGGTGGTGCAGTGGCCCGTCTCCACAGGGCTATTCAGCACGGCTTCTATTCTCTTACTGCATTCCATTACAGACCAATCAACATTCAAATGTAAACATGGAAAAACATTGGCTTTCTTTATGAAATAACTTCACTTAAAATGTCTTTTTATCCAACAAGACTGTTTGTGAAAAAGCAGTGTATATTATATTTTGCTCTTTAAAACAACGACATCACTTTGTAGCAGACCAGGTGTTGGAGGACAGCAGTGGGCTGGTTTGGCTCCACTGTGTTGTCCTCATTATTTATTACAACTGAAATCATTATTATTAAGATACAGGTCAGATTGCAAGACTGCTTTTAAAGTTGCGTTGAGAGATGCAACAGTGGGTAAGCGATGGTCTCAGAGCATGGACCATACTGGAGGACTATGCAACACGCTAAGATATAAGGCGACGTTCCCCTCACTGGTTAGCCAGTCCATAGCATCTGCAGTCACATGAAGGAGAAGAACATCCACATCTCTAAAGAAAAACAACACATTTAAACAGAGTTTTTATAAACAGCAAAGGACAATTTTTTATTGAATATTTTGAGGCTTGTAATACAATACATTAAAAGAAAAGGCACCACCACCTGGAAACTACACATGCATTAAGTTGTAAATGAGTTAGTTGATACCTGTTATATCAGGGGCTTCTCTATGTCGTGTTTATCGTCTAGATCCTCATCAGAGTCTGGAAAGCAGAGGGGAGGGTGAACACACACAGTGTGAAGGGCTGATGAACAAACCTCTTACCACTAGGAAGCTAAACACATGCTTAGCGCTTTGAAAGGAATAGAGTAGAAAGGAACTGGTCATTTGCATAAGGAGCATCAGACAGGAGACAGATATGATGAGCATCATCCCCAGCAGTGCTAGGAGGTATATGAGCATCATCCCCAGCAGTGCTAGGAGGTATATGAGCATCATCCCCAGCAGTAATAGAGGTATATGAGCATCATCCCCAGCAGTGCTAGGAGGTATATGAGCATCATCCCCAGCAGTAAAAAAGGTATATAAGCATCATCCCCAGCAGTAATAGGAGATATGATATGAGCATCATCCCCAGCAGTTATAGGAGGTATGATATGAGCATCATCCCTAGCCGTAATAGAGGTATGATATGAGTATCATCCACAGCAGTAATAGAGGTATGATATGAGTATCATCCACAGCAGTAGTAGAGGTATGATATGAGCATCATCTGTAGTGTAAAGGCTCACCTGCCACAGACTCTGGAGGAGAGTAGAACTGACCGTCTGACAGCGGCCCAGGATGCATCAGTGCAGCTCGTTCTGAGTCATCCATTATGGACAGATATCCTGCAAGCAAGTCCGTAATAGACAGGAGGGCAATAACATTGTAATTAGTGGCTGCCCATCCAGGATGTTACTAACTCATTGCTGTTCTGGACGGTAACAAAATCAGCATTATATCAATCAAACTCTAAATAATAAACATCTTTCGAAGAGGTACTAGATCTTTGCGACATCACTTTGTAGCAGACCAGGTGTTTGAGGACAGCAGTGGGCTGGTTTGGCTCCACTGTGTTGTCCTCATTATTTATTACAACTGAAATCATTATTATTAAGATACTGGTCAGATCATGTATTGTAGCCCTCACCTGTCTGAAATGTGTCAGATACAGTACAACACTTGCCTTGGCTACCAATAGCCAATGTGTAGTAATATAATAAAATATTGAGTGTATATATAAAAGTCAACAGAGTTGAGATAAAACTAAATGGGATGATTATGATTTAGTTTTTTGAATTGTCTGGGCTCTGGAGAGAGGGGGCACACTGACTGTGGTTGTCTTCAGCCTCCTGGGGCAGGACCTTGAAGTCCAGGAGCCAGGTCTCTATCCAGGCCAGCACAAAGGAGACGATGGGCAGCAGGTAGCCAAAGGCCCCCTGGGACAGCAGCTGAAGAACACGCATCTCCAGTCAGCATGGAACCACGACATCAAAGACAGAGCTATATCATTGCCACTTCAAATCTAAAAGGCCGGACGTACCTTTGATAATATGACTTTAGCAATCAGGAAAGCACTGGTGGTTGCTGTTGTGATCTGTAAAGCATTCAGAAAAATAAAGCACGACACGAACATAAGCATTGTATTTTCGAATACAGAAGTACTTTTTACTGCATTAAATAAAGAAAATGGCATTACTGAACATCTGCATTTCTAGGCACAAACAGCATCATCTGCTGTCACACAAACGTGCTACTCCAGCGACAGCAGGTATTGGACATACCGCTATGGCCCACCAGTGATGCAGCCTACACACAGCATAGGCCAGGATGAGCGCTGCAAACCTGAACACTGCCAGGAGCTAGAGGATTAGAGACAGTCGGTCAGTAGGTCACACTTCAACAGGAAGATCTGTTAGAGGCAGTACAGCTAACACAAAGATTAAAAACATATTGTGGTCCCTTCATGCCACATGCCACATCTATGTGACACAAGTTTTGTAATATTGAGAGAGGAATTTCTAACAACATCAAACTCTTATAAACCTAAATAGATAATATCTAATATAATTGGATATCGGCAGTTTTGCTTACAAATATGTCGAAGAAGGAGGCATGGTAGTCATAGTGCAGGACCTCCAAATCAAGCTGTTTCTGAATGCCACCATTCACCTGTTCTCACACACACACACACACACACACACACACACACACACACAAGATTAACAGCTGAATTAACAGTTCAGACCAACACAAAAGATTCACATTGTCAAATATAGTAGAAAGAGGTGGCCACTAGCTGTAGCTAAAAAGGAGGGATCATGTGGGCTCATCTGAGGACAAAGGTATAAATGTTAGCTTTTTATGATTGTTAGCTTAGCATTCCGGCAGGCAAAGAGTACAGAAAGATTTGTCTTTTCAGATAACGGTAATTATCCCTGCAGAGCTGCTGAAAATAGCCTGCAGGAACAGAGTATGGATATCTCACTGTTGAAATACACTCTCTTGCTTTTTTTTAATTTACTGGCCGTGCCCAGATGAAAGATGCCCGATTGAACACCCCAGTTGAAAACTCTAATGACATATCAGCTCAACCTAAATCCATTCTAACTATAACTATTTATGTGAAAGATATCAAACAGGGCTATAGGCTACTTACATTTATAATATTGCTGTAGAGTTATTAAGAGTGTATATAAGAGAGTATTAAGGTTGCAGCAGAATACGTTTTTTGTATGTTTTAAAATATAAAGTATTTTAGTAGACCCACCACTGCTGTACACATGAAGGCACCACCAAAGGGAGATCAAACAGAGTCTAAAACACATAAAACTCTAATCAAGGTGTTTTCCCCTGGTTCCCTGTTCTCCCAACTGCCTCTCCTTCTGTGTCTCTCCAGCTGCAGTGGCTTACCAACCTTACACAATCACAGACCCAATTTTTAGAGAGACTCAAGATATGAACAACTGAAGTGTAGCTAGCTGATCCAGCTTGTTCTAAATCCATTTTGGTTGGATGGTTATGGGATATACTTTGCCCAAGTAGCTTGTGGCTGGTTGTTTCATTTTATGTTATTAAATCACTCACAAACAAAATCCTACCTTGTCTTGAATGACTATTTGCCCATTTATTGAATGACCTAGTTCTGTCTCTGGTGGCCAGAACAAGACAACACTACCTCTTCTCCCAATTATGCTGCATTTCCTCTCTCCCTGACATCTACACTGGTATCTACAGCCAGTCACTAAGTCCAGCTCTCTCTCAACAAAGACTGCACTGGCAAGCAGATTCTGCCATTCCCGTTGTGTGGGTGAAAAATACTAACATTAAGCTCTATGATCCAGAGAAGGGTGATGAAGAGGAGGTCAAAGGTGACGAAGAGGCAGAAGGTCCTCCGAACATCCGAGATGCACTTCTTTTCCCCAGCGTCGTAGGAGTCCAGCCTGGCTGAGATGGGCGTGTTGGAGGCCGAGCCTCTGAAGGTGGCCCTGGAGTCTGCACTGCTGCTGCACCGGCTGTCCATGGCTAGCCCTTACTCAGCCAATTCCTACAGAGGTGTGGGCTCCTAGGAGGCCATTCAGCGGGTCCCCTGAGAGCCACAGGACATCCTGAGGTCTGAGGAGAAACATTCAACACATTCAACACTCTGTCAATACCATCTATCATAGTGCCTAGTGCAGAGTGCGTTTTATGACACCTATGCAGAGAGGTAGGGTGGCCCAGGTTGTGTAAAAAGAGGGTGTCATTGCAGATTGCCTTTTTATGAAGTATAATATCCTCCTACCTCACATCATCAAAATAGATTTTATATTCAAGACCAGTGATTCACAACTCGGGATCACATGATTCACAAGGGTCTCCATAACACCCTTTTTGCACAGGAAACCCAGGGTTAACACAGGATATAGAACACTGGCTCATCTGTCATTCACACCACAGTTTGGCCAGTTCTGTTAACTTCACAGACCTGATCCTAGCCAACAGGGTTCCTTGATCATAGCACACGTAGACTTAGACACAGGTCTGACCTGGATCACTGTCTCAATGTGAAAGAGGTAGGCCTAGGCTAGAAGGCCTACATCGCGCTGTACAGCCAACTGAAGGTTAGTGTAAGGAAAAGAGTCTGTTATCACGTAGATAATGGCTTTACTAGAAACGTATCCTATTTTTAAAGAAGTTTCCCCTAAGACAGTTTTGGTTGCAGAAAGCAGGAGCAAACTGTTAAAGAGTTCAACTACAGGGAAGAACATAGCGAGGCAACCACAGGAAATACTTCAGATTACAATTCTGTGCAGGTTTAATCTACAATCCATTCATTTATTACAATCAGCAGAATCCAACTGGAAGCCTCCGTGAGGGATAGATAGCAGCAGCAAATGTAATACATCAAAGTCAATGATTAACTAGATCCTTACTCTATTCTAAAACAAGTATCATTTCCAGTAATACTGAGGTTACATTCACACTCTTGTACTTCCTGAAAGCCTTCAGATCACAATGTGTAAAACCCGTTTCATGTCTCATACAGCTACTGAAACATATTTAGGTCATTTCCATTACTGAAACAATATTCACATTACATCTAAACACTACCAATGTCTTTTCTGCTCTAGTCTTGGCATGTTTCTCAGCAGGTTCCCTACAGGAATCACTTAGCCTACATTATTAGCTTTAAATAGATTGGGATTGCATTGCAATACATTAAGAAATAGGATAATATTGTTACAATTGAGCCTAAATGTTATCGCGTTAGAAGATATATAGAAATGCCTGCTCACAAAAGTGGAACCCTTTTCTTTATTATGGTCTGTTCAGCAATTTCCTATGACAGAGACTTCCAAATTCTGCACAACAACAAGGCCAAATTAGCACCAGTGTACATTAGCTAGCCAGTAAACAGGAATCCAAGATCGTGTTCGGCATGTTAAATTAATTGCCATCCACATAGCCCAACGTTTCAAAATACTATGAATAGCTATGCCAACCTAGCGAGCCTAAAGGAAATAGGCACAATACCTTGCAAAAAGACCAATAATATTAACTTGCTTTGGTAAAAGCAATATACGTATTGCCGTATATAAAATGTCCCATCATTAGTCTTACCAAGTTATATAACGTGTTGTTTCTTTAAGGTCTTCAACTCAACGACAGACGTAGATCAGTTCAAACGAAAGCCTACGAAACCTTGGAGGTTGCAGGACCTCCAGCAGAATAGGACAGACATATGTTAAATGTCAGTTTTCCAGACGGACAGGATAGTAGTTACAAAGACAACCGCAAGTGACTGTGGGAAATATAGTATAATGTGCCCAGTAACATAGCAATAGTAGCATCGAAATCACGTTCGCGATTTGCCGTGTGTCGGCCACACGGTCACTATTATTGTTTGGGGCGGTCAACCACAGATATCATGTTTACAAAATCTTTGCGGTCAACAGAGAAGAGTTGAGCAGGAGACCACTTGGAAAAATGCAGCAGGCATGTGTGCAGCGTTTGGTTGAAAACAGCCATCTGTTAGCCTATATTATAGTAGGGCTATAGTATTGCAATATTATATTATTATATAATAATATTGTATTATATTATACTATTGTTCTATTAAATTATAATTCAGTATTATACTATTATAGTGTTGTTGTCGGTGTCTAAAGTGTTTTAATGAAGATGACAATAAAATATTGGCAATCTACAATTTGGGACATTATTTGTGTAATGGCAACTGTCCAGACTGCAGAACTGCAGTTATCATTATTAGTCTTGGGGTGTATGGTTGAAGTGGCTGGATGTTCTTCTCTTAACTAAAGCCGGCTTTATAACAATATAGGAAATGTTCGGAGAAACACATAGAAGTTCATAAGTTAACTCTGTTTAGTATCCGGTCCCTTTCTTTTACTGATACTATCTTGAGCTGTTGTTCCCAGCCAACATACATACGTGGGCCCCATGTGGGATTTGCCCGGGCTTTGTGGGTATTAGGTGGGAATGGGCTCAGTGCAGTCATTTCATGTGGGACCCACTTGGGTTAACCAACTGTGCCACATGTAGTCAAACCCATGTGGGTTAACTGTGTGGGCCCTGAGTGGGTCGCATGTGGATTCAAGCTCCACAGGCTCAGAATGGGCAGTTTAACTAGGTCCCATGTAGGCTAACTATGTGGGTCACATATTAACAAACACAGGCAATCCCATGTGGGTTAACTGTGTGGGCCCTGAGTGGGTCACATGTGGGTACATTTTTCACAGGCTCAGAATGGGGAGTTTAATTGGGTCTGTCGTGTTCTTAATTTCCAAATGAGGACCAGTACAACTTCTTGATCGTTACTGATTTATTATCAGCAATTGCAGAGTTACAGATATACAGATGTGCATCCGGGGTCAACTAGTTCAAGAAATCGCAGTCCATCAGAGACAGTTAGCTGCAACCACCATCACTAGTCAAGCCCCAAACGTATGCAGTACAAAGCATATATACTCAAGCATGGGCGTACTTTAGGCCCTACTATCTATCTGGTTTCAACTGGTTGGAGAACTGCCCAAGCTTATGCCAGCCGCTCTCTTGTTGGTGCGCAGACATGTCCATGTCTCTTGGCACATCTTCATGCAGAGCCGGGCAGGGACATCCTAACTGCAGTCCAGGTTCCGGAGGCAACAGACAGAATGGTTTCTGCTTGGGCACAAAGGCAGCTTCTCACAGATGTGAGAATGCAAACTGCTAGGCCAGTGCTTTTGGAAGCAAAACCCTCAGCTGAGAGA
>JAVQIZ010118807.1:0-51774 GCA_036023535.2 Galaxias brevipinnis
GCCATCCATTTGTTTTGAATCCTTACCGTCCTCCCCCCTCCCCCCTCTCCCCCAAACATTCTCCTAATAAACTAAATAACCCCATAAACCCTAACCCCCCCCCCCCCCACACATAAACAGTCAAAGACAAACATACACACCTTCCTCAAAAACCGACACTCCTCAGTGATACACATTTGAAGATCATTCACCTACTGGTGAGAGAGAGGAGCTGCCACATATTATGACACACACACACACACACACACACACACACATGCACACACACCCAAGCAAGTGCATCGCTCCCTCCCCCCAGCATTCCTGTGACAAAGCGTGATGCCCTTGTGTTGATGTGTTGACATATTGTTTTAGTTACCAGATAAGTTGCCGTGGTGTTGGATTGGCGGGGAGAGGCTATTGTATCCAGCCACGTGGAGGGAGGGAAAATATCTCGGAAATATTTGAAGGCGTCAGTGAGTAGCCTAGGTCAGAGAACGCACCTCCTCCTCTCCTCATCACGGCTCTTCCATCCACACTGACAATTACTGGCAGTCAATCAGTCCTCTGGCGCTGATGGTCCTGGCCCGCAGCCCCCTGGGGATTGTAGTGTGATTACAGGGCATTCCCCCTCTGGGTCCCCATGCACTGAAGTCCAAACCGCAAGGTGTCCCCTGAGGCCATAGAGCTCGTAAATAGGTCAGCCAAATATTAAAGGTGTGGGGCTGTTAGCAGTCATATCCCATGAGAGCCTTGTATATCAGATGGAACCTTGGAATATTAAAAATACCATATGTAGGCATTAGAATGATATAAAACATGACATGGTTACTTTGAGAGAGCAATTTTGTGATTTCCACAGATTTGATCCCGTTGACACAAGGTTCAACGAGCAGGGCGCTGCTACTGCAACCCAACTGCAGTGAGCTCTGGCTGCCAAGAGTTTGGTCCAGCCGTCTGCCCCCCAGGTTGGCTCGAGGCCCATTGAGGGGCTATGCGTCTGTACATGGAGAGATGGTGTGGTCGTCCCGGTCTCCTTCCTCTCTTTGAAGTGTGGAAAGAGGGCCATGTCACTGTTTGTCCCCGCCTACCTCCCATAACCTCCCCACCACACACATGCTAACACACACACACTAACACACACGAACACACACACACATTGTTTCCCTCCTCTCAGTGCCTGTGTAGAACGGGCAGGATGGTGTGGCACGCCAGTCTGTGCCAGGGAATACCATTGTGCACACAGAGTCCTGTTAAGCCGTGCCAACCCTTCAGTGACGGCCATTCATTATCATCCAGTCCCTGGTAACTGGGGGGAGCTTAGCGGAGGGAAGCCACTCGTCTGCCAAAGGGGTCTTAAGTAGGAGGAGGGGTGTGTGTGGGAGGGAGGGAGGGAGGGAGGGGTGGCTACCCCCATCCGGCTTAGCACACGGTGGGGGGTCTCTCTGCCTCTCTCAGGCTCTCTCACTCACACACACATACAAACAAACAAACGCTCCCGCCTATACATGCAATATTTGTGCTCTCTCTTTCTCTCTCTCTCCTTCTCTCGCTCTCTCTCTCTCTCTCTTTTTTTCTCTCTCTCTATCTATCTCTCTCTCTCTCTCTCTCTCTATCTCTTTCTAAAACACGTAAACCCTCTATGGTGGTAGATCTGTGCATGCGTGATCCCCTCGTTTCAACCCTCATATTATCCCCTGTCCTCATCCCCTCTCTCATCTGTTGCCATGATGAAAGGAGTTTAGCTGCTGTGGCTTCTTTCAACCTTTGATGTGATGGTCTAGCTTAAACGTTACCCACTCTAACGTGTATTTCTGTCAGATATCCAGTTCAAATCCTTCTTTTTATACCCTTCACCCAAAAATATGGTCCTGCCTCTCCAATGAACAGGTGTTTTGGTGTTTTATTCCGTTATGTTGATGTTTTTGTCGCGGTTGTTACTTGTGTTCTTACATGACTGGGCGATGTGTGTGTCTGTCTCTCCTGCCCAAGGTCACACCTGCTGACGGACACACACAAACACACCCAGGGGAGTGTAGAAATTCAGCTGGTTGGTCAGCATGCATCCTGAACTCAGACACTCTGGGGTCAAAGGTTACCTTTCAACAGATGGCCCCGATCTCCACTGTCAGCGGATCCAATGATCCAACTGGGTGTGTGTGTGTTTATGTGTGTGTGACAGGCTTGAAAAGAGAGATGGTGGCGGGTTTGTCATTGTGCACTCACGTGCCTAACGTGACAATAAACATAACCTGGGGGTCAGTAATGTGTGGCGTGTGCTGGGGTCACAGCAGGTCAGAGGTCAGCGAAGGCACAAAGCTGGCAGTGGGACAGAGGTCAGCTCCCTTACAGAACCCTCTGGTCATTCATGGGCCTTTGTTGGCACCCGGTCAGTGACCAGGCATTAATTAGCCAATCCCTGCAGGTTGGACTGACTTATTTCGAATTTAAAATACGTATGGGTGTATGAGCATGTGCGCGTGTTTGTGCCACAATGGCTGCCCGAATGCCTGCATGCATGTGTCACCACAGCTGCACACCCCCTTTATCCTAAAAGGAAAATCACCGCCACCGCTGTGTGTTTTTTAGGTATACCCTGTCAACTGGCCCCACACTTTCCAGCTCTGAGATCACCCCAATGGAAACTCAGCAATAGCACCCCCCCCCCACCACATAAAACCCTCCCTCCTGTCTCTGTCTCCTGTTAGCGTTCAGATGACTCAAACCTGCCTCGTTTTCCGTGTGTCTGTAGTGCAGTGAACGCAACCAGGACCACCTAAGGCAAAGTGTCTCTACTGTTCACATGTGTATGCGACTCACCGAGACACAAAGAGATCTCTGTGTGAAAGTGAACCGTGTGTTGTCAACACGGACCCCCCACATACCGACAGTCATTTGTCCCCACCAAACAACAACCGCCCCTCCCCACCACCATCCAAGTCTTCTTGTCGGCCTTCTCCCCTTTGCATACTGTATGCTCTCACCCTCTACCATTGCTCTTTGACCCTTTAAAGACGGGCCGTCCTTACCCTAATCCTCCCCCCTCCCATAGCCCCTCTAACCCTCATCCCCTTTGACCGTCTCATCCCTAAACAGCCACCTCCTAACACTCCTTTCGCAGGCTTTGTGTCCCCCCCTCACCTCATTAGCCTTTCACACGTGTGTCCCAATCCCCCATCATCTAAGCACTGGAATACTGTTGCTGTGACGTCAGGCTGTCCGTCAGCCCAGGACTCATCCACATTTGCATAGCGCAAACCCTTGCTGTCAGCTCCCAACGCTCCCTGGTCGCCAGGGCGGGGGCAACACATCAGAATGTGTGGAATGCTCAACAACATGGATTAGATCATCCCTGTTTGTTGTCTCTTGGTTTGGGATTAGTGATCCTTCCACATCGGCATCATCAACATGAAAATATTTTCTCCATCCATCCGTCCATCCTTCCTTTAGTCAGCAAGACCCTAAAACAGAGTGGAAACACTTAAACAAATAACAGCATTGGGTCTAGGCCGCTCTCCTTACCCTTCTCTCTGGAAGTCAATAAGTTGTACAGGTGAAAGCATTTTCAAAACATTTTAGGATCTAGTAATATGGGGTTGTGCTGTACACATCACTGCAGCTTGAGTTGTAGTATTGACTATTCCACTTTATCATGCGCTAGGATTAATGTATCCAACATTCATTCTTATACAAGACTGGCATCTTGTGGCCGATAAGCGCTGTAATAAATCAACGGCCATCACCAAAGTGGCCTGCAGGTGGCATCCTTTGAATGCGAATAACTATGTCCACTCTAACTGACAGGAATAGT
This sequence comes from Galaxias brevipinnis, assembly GCA_036023535.2. Lineage (NCBI taxonomy): Eukaryota > Metazoa > Chordata > Actinopteri > Galaxiiformes > Galaxiidae > Galaxias > Galaxias brevipinnis. The sequence goes on from JAVQIZ010118807.1 coordinate 3,791, forward strand.
AATAAGGATGGTAGAAAAACATATTGCTTGTCATATTGATAAGTTTGGGCTATACCATGTCTGAGAAAAGGGTAAGCATGCCTATTCGAGGCAATGATATGACGCTAAGGTAGACACCTTCATCTCACATAGTTCAGCTTTTTTTATTTCCTTGGGATCAATAAAGTAAATCCGTTCTATGAAATTCCATTGTGTCCATTAATTTCATATCTGGTATCCTACGGGTCATTGAAATGGGGAAAATTATAACATGCTGGGTGGGGCACATCACTTAAACTGCCTTTTAACTTGTTTATCTCTAGATACACACTTAGACATGAAAGTGTGTCAGGTCAATGAGGAAGTCATGCCATTTTCCCCAGAGACACAATCACACATGCTATTACTAAGAAAGCCTTAGCAACATTATCAACAATGGAGTTAGACATTGTTCAACTATGCTGTGCTTATGGGCCATTCGTGTCAGCCAAACCCTCCCTGTTAGTTAACTGTTATATCCTGGAGTCAGCCTCTAAATCTTAATGGACTGCGTCTGTTATACCAGCAGCCTTAGCGTTTGTGTTATTACTGTGCATAATCTTTAACCAGCTCCCTCTTAAGATCTGGATGAATGTACCTGATACTCATCATATACAGCATAAATACAGTACGAGTCATGATGAAACAGCATTTCATCGACATGAGTTGGCAGCTTTTTAGAAGGTCAATGAATGATTGGTAGCAAGCATGAACAAGCATCAGCTTCTTCCCAAGGTAACGTCAGTTCCCAAAACAAACACAAATAGTACATTACACTCTTTGTAGGTCTGTCAATTTGCATCCTTGAGGGCTTTATTTATTTTTTACTTTTTAATGTATGCCACCAAAACAACTATTTGCAAGCGAAAACACATGACATTTTCAGGGATCAGACAAACAAGGAAACGCACACATCTTTGGTTGTCCCTGAGAACAATCCATTTACCCCTGATCTTACTGGAACCACTGTTGAAACACTGTGCGTACTCTGCTGGCATGCACGTCAAAATACCTTGTGTTGTGTCACCAGTAACGCAAATGCACCTGCTGCTATGAGCACCAAGCCTTCTCATTTGCATAAGCAAAGCGTACATGTAGACGTTGATGCTGCCAATTCGAGATAGACTTCCTCTTAAGAGGAAATCAGGCAGGTCTTTCACAAAAAAGCCTCATTCACAAATCTATTGCGGTTAAAAGAGTGGGACGAGGAGCAAAGTGATGTGGGAGCAAAGTGATGTTTAAAAGCTGAAGGAGGAAGGGATGTGCTTTGTTGCCTTCGTTTTTTTCTGAATAACAACCTCTTCGTCTGTTTTGCTGGCACTGTAGTGCATCAAGGAGAGGGTCATACAGGGGGGAATCTGGAACCCTTTCTTAAGTGATAACACTGGAACTGGACTCTTGAAGTTTCTTTGACATGCCCGTATTGAGTTGATAAAAAAGGGTTCAATGACACAACCTTTCAATGCCAATGCAACAGTCAGCCATGGTGTCTTTAAATTGTCCAGTAAATGGTAATTACTTTTACCCGTCTGCTATTTACTTCTGCTCATCCTGTGGGTAGTTTGTAAAGGCAGGAAGAGATTTACTCGACTCATCAGGTGCGTTAAAGAGGGAAGGCTGAAGAACATATTCGACCATTTAGTGAAAGCAGAGAGAGATCTTCAGTTTGTATATTGAATGCATCACATTTAAAAGACTGAGGGGCCTGTCAAAGGAAATGTGAGATACATTGCTGAGGAAACACTGTTAAGGCTGTATGGGAAATGTGTAAATATCTTTTGCCTCAGTGACTGATAACTATGCATTCTAAAGGTCAACAATCTTGTGACTGAAACCAAATCTTGCTGTATCATTCCACATGTTGACAATCTTGCTTGAGGAACTGGGAAGAGAATATTTATTCTTTGTTATCAACGTTAGCTTTACAATAAAGGGCGGATTAATGTAGTTTCTTAACCACATGTTTATTTTTATCATTCAAGTAAAAAATTATACTGTAACCACTTATAGTGGTTATAAACTTTAAGTGGTTTAACAAAGGTGGCCCTATAGTTCAGGGGTCATATAAATATGAATCAGAATAATGTGTAATAATGGAACTGGTATTATCATAAAAATGTATGTAATTAAAAAGTATGTCGTGGAGTACAATAAAAAAGTCTGGGAATGCTTATTTTTTGTGTATATATTAATTACGGTTTATTTCACATTTGAACCTGTGGTGAAACCTGTGCTCCAATCTGTGCTCCAACAAATAATAAATATGTCTACATAAAAAAATATATACTTTAGACTACAGCAGCACCATATACAGAAATAAATACAAAAACACACCATAAAAAGACATTAAATATACAGGAATATATTTTTTTAAGAATTAGAAAAAGCACATGCTTCAAAACAATTTGTGCTCTCACATTCAAACGAGAACCTTTTAGTAACGTCTTTAGTAACTATCAATTTCATTTCACTGTCATATTTGGCAAATAAGTTCAGTCATTTAACAAGTTGGCCTTGTCACAGATTTCCAACTGGAGAGTGTGTGGCATGAGGTTCCCCCCATAGACCACATCCTGGTGTTCAGGTGCTGGGAGGACGCAGACTGCATCATAAGCTTCTGAAAGACACACAAGATATTGATATATTGAAAACAACACTCTAGATAGTTGACTTAAGAAAAGGTGCCAAAGGAAATCAGTAAATCTACAGTAAATCTACAAAATGTATTGCAAAATGAGTGTATGGTAATGATGGTAATAAACTCTGATGCTGGTGGGCGTGACGCATTCTTACTTTTGGGCTGTTTGATTGTACAACCATCCGCCAGGTCTTTCTGATATTTCCTTTGAAAAACTGTGATTAAGAAACAAAACAACATGAAATACAAATCGCCAGCCCTCATTTTGAGACAACCGATTCACTTGAATGAGTGTCTCTCCATAGAATATAAATACCGCCATGTTCAGGTAAGCAAGATAAAAGTATTACGAAATCCAAAAGTCCAAAAACACACTCTCTATCTTACACACATGCACACGCACATGCATACACTGTATACGCATGAACCAACAAAAGTACAAACACAGACTGAGATGGGGACCTACATGTTACGACAATGATCAGCAGCAGTGCAGTCACAATGACAGTTGTGAGACAGGCTCCAGCTGACAGTATTACCCAGGATACTTCCCAGTGGACAGTCGATGTCAATTTTGCCTTGGCAGGCGCACCAGGGACAGTAACATCAGCTGGGACATGTGATGGCATACAAGAGAGGAAGATTACTCTATGCATGTTTTTAGATAAAAACACGTTTTAGTACAGAACTCATGCTGTAATTGCATAAAAGATAGAATATGTAATTATTATTATTGTCAAGTTATTCTTGAGAATGAATATTTGCACACAACGTTAATAATCTGTTCCGCTAAAGTGCTCCGTGCCATTAAAAAATTTAACCTAAGGGAGACACCGTCTAGTCATGCTCAAAAACTCTCTTTGATGTATTTTCCCGAAAACTATTCAAAGGAGCTTGAAGAACACTTCATCAAACAGACAGGCTGTCTTGCAAATAAGCCATACTTACAGCATGACAGCTGACAGTAAAGGCTGGTGGCAGCAAACTTCATATTGAGTCTCTTCACCTGTAAATATAAATTGTGTTAATCCCCCCCCAAAAAATGCAAAAGCCTACCACCTTAATTTAAAATGAAACTTTTTTCGACTCGTATTTTTGTGTTATTTGTTGAAGAAACCTACTTGAACACAGGCTTTGCAAAAGTCTTCTGTTATATTGGCACTAACGGACTGGTGTTTCTGCTGAAAGAAATATAAGGATATAAGAATGGTGTACTTAAGTTCCTCTACCTCTTGGCTCCATTGTAGGAGTATTCCTGGTAATTGTAAACCTTTCCTCAATGCTTGGATTGAAAAATTACATCAGGATTGGAAATGCTTTTATCTTTAATAAGCTGCTAACTGGTGGAGACGCCTACACACAATCACACATAATTATATGCGCACACACCAACACACAACAAAGCAAATGTTCACGTCATGATACAGCACATTACATTTCTGTCGATTTTAGATATGGAATTCAACAGTGGCACTTACTACATGGACGGTGTGCATGTGAACCGGCTGGCACAGATCTGATCCGCTCTTCTTGCATACCCCCAGGGAGAAGGTCCCTCTGATCCTCGACGTCAACACCAGTTGTTGTTGACCTTTGTATTTCCTCTGGCTCAGTTCCCAGGCTGAAAAGTGTGATGTATTGGACATTGATTAGAATGATAATGATTGGTAATTGGTATTATGCAGGATATGAGTATATGTAAACTTTTGTTATGTTTATTATTGACCTCCTGTCAGATGTCAATAAATCAAATGCTTTGAGAAAAGTGCTCTAGAGAGATATGCTCTAGGCCCTTTATTCAGCCTCTCACAAATCTTTGGAAGTCCAGCAATCACTAACCAATCTGGACAGCTGTTGCAAGGAGGCATGGCTACCTGCTTGTCAATCACCATGTCAACTCAGGGGGTTGGTTTTTGGGCTGTATTGATTCAAATTCTTGAAAATATTTGTTCAATTCTCTAGCTTTACATATTTCACCCTTTAATCTAACATTTGGGACAATATCATTGGCTACACCATTGTACCCCGCCTTAATATAATCTATTTGACAGAGAAAGTTTGGAGAAAACAAAAAAAGATGAGGAATTACTTACTACAAAAATTGCCTTGGGAGAAGGGGCATTTGATCCAAGATTCAGATCTTATGGCGAACTGAGGAACAGTTTATTCATTAAGCTGTTCTTTTTTAAAGGGATCGCTGGCCACTCATTGGTAAAATATCAAACAAAGAAAGCTTGTTAAACCAGCATCATAACTAATTTAGCCAAGGAGGGTAAGTAGAATAATTGTGATTACCTTCATACAAAGTTGAGGGTGAGGATCCACTTTAGAAAAGAAAATCTGGAGACAAATTTATTAATAGAGGAGATCAGTGAAAAGGTATTCAATAATAAAAACATACCTAATTCAATTTCCATACAGTTTGATTTAATATCCAATACATTTTCTCTTGGTGACTGAATCAATTGAATTGGGGTATGGCATTGTATACCTGGTTGGAACAAACGCTTACACTCTCTGTACATATGCTATCATAACGTAGGTTTATCAATGTAATTACAGCACAGAGGTTTGAACATTAGATACCTTATCTCTGCCTGCACTAAAGGAAGCATTTGGCAGGTTCACACACACACCGTCCTCTTCTAACTGGCATAAGGAAACCACTGCAGCCACAGGGCATGCCGCTTGCCAGGACAGCGTTTCCTCCACTGGATCAAAGTTCACTCCTGTCCACAGCTCCTCCAGGCCTGAAAGGAAAATAGAGGTCAAGTACGTTATGGTACAATATAATATGTATCATTTATTTATTTTAAATATGAAGTTAATATAACTTGGATCTCAAACAATGTACTGATATCCCAACATTGCTTACGGTATTTGAAAGGGCAAACTTGAACTCTGGGTGCATCTAATGTGGCAGACCATCCCTGTGTGAAAAAGCAGAATTACCTGTCAAGCTGAATTCAGACAAACCAAAGCTCCCTAACAAAGAGAAAAGGGCTCTTTGTTTTTTAACTCACATGCACAAGGCTGTTTGTTGTTCTTACCTCAATGCAGAGGCAGGGTAAAGGTCTTGAAAATGTCAGGGTGGCATTTTTTCCTTGCTCTTCCTTCTTCACCTGAAATGGAACAAGGAATCACCAGGTTTGTTTTCTGTCACACGGCTGTGTAAGTCCTTATCTGATATCCATCTCGATGATTGACGCTAATCGCACGGCTTCACCCGCAACAATAGTAAAAGCATTATATCTAAAGATCAAAGATTTAAGGAAAGTGCTTTCATTAAAAGGACATCAGGGCCTCTATCAAGTCAAGCAGAGGAATACCCTTCTGGTTTCAGTAGAATGCTACTCAACCTGATCTGAACTTATCTTACAGTATCTCACTGCACTATAAAAAGAGATGGGAAAAGTAACACAATGTATGAGTTGATAGTGACCGTCATGCTGTAATGTTCTTTTGAAACCATTTAGATCTCCTGGATTACTGAGGGAGAATAGAGGTGTTGCATAAGACACTAAAACATTACCCAGATAAACTGCAGGATGTGCATCTACACAGCATTTTGTATGACAAACAGTACAGGGGTAAACCCAGTTATAATAACGCTCTACTGCAGCCTTATACTTTCCCAGTGAAAGCGAATGCTATTAACCCACCAGTGCCCTGGCCCCAGTGTCCCTGCAGATGTAGCCTTTATAGCACAACCGGAGGTGGTAGTCTTTGTTGTCCAGGGCATCTGACACACTAACACTTAGTTCCTTTTTAGTATAGTCCACAGTGTAAGACAACCTGCCAGCTAAGAGAGGCAGAGGGGGAGAGGGGGACAGGGAGATGGGTAATGGCATTAATAAATCCATTCAAAACAGAAATGCATCCTCTCTCGCAGACCATGAATAGAAGGTTGTATGAAGGTCTTACAGTCCGTGTAAAACATATTTGACATTTGAGTTACAGTAAAAAAAAATTATAAAACTCACTGATGCACTCTGGGATGTTTCTTCGCAAGTCTTCATCGTGACATTCTTACATACACAAAGAGTTACAAAAGTTGTAAAAATGGCTCTATATGTCATATATGTTATATTTATAAAAGGAGAGCTGCGACATCGTATGACTCATCCAGCTGCTTTTAAGTACAGATAGCATTCAGCCATCACTGAAATCATTCCATTGCTCCTAAATCAACAAAGTCAAGTAAAAACTAGTTGGACCAGGGGCTCTGTGTCTGCAGGCGTTTGTGGGTGGTGGGCAGTAAGTGCAGTACATGACCATGTGTGTGTGTTTGTGTGTGTGTGTGTGTGTGTGTGTGTGTGTGTGTGTGTGTAGGTGTGTGCGAGAAGAGTGTGCATATTTTTTTATTATGTTTGCTCACCTGGAACATGGTATGTGTTTGTCCAGGTCACTCCACAATAGCTTGGCACTGATTTCAGCGTCACATGAATATTCTGACCTGGTCCCACATCAAAGCAATCACTCTGGACTTCTACCTGTAGAGGTACATAACAAAACATACCAAAACTATTACAACTACCACATATCTGTCACGTAAGTCCTATTTTGAGGATTGAATGTCACCATTATCTGTTCAAACAAATGCCAAGAGGCTGCGGCAAATGTGATTGTTTTGTTGCCAAATTCTTGTACAATCCTGCATTTGGCAAAGATGTGACATATAGCCTTAAGGGTTCTATGAAGAAATGATAAAATATTGATAAAAAGATATTTAGACGTGCACATGTAGGAGTACTTTTCTTTTTCTTTTTACAATGATTGCCTAGGGGTGTGAAATTATCACATGTGGTAGGATGGATTGACACTAAGTACTTGAGCAACATCACTGCACTTATCTGAACAGAACATGACATGCATAACAACATCGGTATCACGTCTTCATTCTTTTAAATTCTCTGTGTTTACATAATCGGTACAGTTCTGAAGAATGGTTGCCACGTTACCCAAAAAATATTTAGCAAAGCTTTGTGGTGTAAACCAAGTCAGTACAGGAGTAGGTGATACTGAGTGCTTCTGTTAGAAAAACAGCTACATGACGCTAAAGACAGAGTCTTCTGAGACTATTTGTAAATTGTCAAGAGGCCCACTCAAACTGTTAGTATAGAGTAAAAGGCAGGTAATATAGAGTAAAGGGCGGGCAGGCTTACCCTATGTCCTGCCAGTCTCTCTCTAGCTGCTTTAGGGAAGCTGATGAGTGTACAACAACCCAACATTCCCGCCGTCACCGTGCATATGGACACACCATGGAGATGCTCTGTAAAACACACAAACAAGTTCCATGTAAAAACTCTAAAGTTCAACAGGATGCCAGAGAAACAGAGATGCTTGACTTGGATTGCTCTATTGTTTTGATGGCAATGTCAATCAGTCTAAAGCATGTTCAAATATGTATGATCATGGATATGCAAAATCTGAATGAGATTCTCTGCTGGTGACGCAGCAGCAAAATAAATATAATTATCACTAGGAAGTTGAATTTGTGAAACATGTGCGAGATGTTTTGGCATGAAACCTGAAAGCTGAGCATAAGGGGTTTCCCCTCACCCGCCCCTAAGCTGCAATCACCAATCAGAGAAAAAGTAGGAACAGTTCACTGGAGGCAACTCTCTGTAATCCTCTGTATTTGTAACTGAGAAATACAGTCTGTTTACTAAATACACATGTTCTTAAAGGTGCACCCTTTATTGTTTATATTATATTACATGAATCCTAAACAATCTTTGTACATTGCCTTGAGTTCAGCTTTACTTTACTGCTAGAAACTTTCTTCTCTTGCTAACAAGGAGGCTGTTTCTTATATCCAACAAGGCAACACATATGAAGAATATGCAAATTATTGAGGCAAACTTCTTTAAAATGGGTCAAGGAAATATATGAGTATTGTACCATAAATAATAGAACCTGGAACTATTAGATGATAGACTTCATTAAAATGTAAGGGTGCCTAACCAAATGTGAAAGAGTATGCAAATGGCCCTCCTCAATTGCCTAACCCTCAAAGGCAATGGCTTCATCTCCCTTTTCCTCCAGCAAATAGCACAGTGTTGCTGACATAATGAGAGCCTGTGGCGCTTACCATTGAGCTGCAGGAACATTTGAAGCCGGAGGTGAAGAGAGCACTGCTGTTTCCCCCTACAGCTCATCACGGTGGAGAGACTGACGTTGTGCAAAGCAGAGCTGTCGAATCCTGTTGGCTGGCTCCTGCATGGCGAAAAGGAGTCTACAAAGAAAACAAAACCAAAGAAAACCTGTCTATTATTGACACTCGTGATTCAATGTGTCACATGTTTGGAATGTTTTGGGGATTCTAATTAAATGTCCAATTGCATTCTTTGTTATTTTTAGTTTGACACAGCAGGCATGTTGCCGACTCCCTCACACTCTCTTTCTCTCTCTCTCTCTTTCTCTCTCTCTCTCTTGCTCTCTCTCTCTCTCTCCATCTGTGAATGATACATACTCTATAACAAAGGTGGTGACATATTAATGACACCTGATTGTACAGTTATTTGTGGGTTTAGCTTCTCTGCCACCTGTTTGCTTGGAGAAGGAAATTAGTGACAATATTGATATTGATGGGAATGTGTAGTGTGTGTGTGTGTGCGTGTGTGTGTGTGTGTGTGTGCGTACAATGACTGTATCTGCTCTCATTATTTCAAAGGCACAGGCTAGAACCATCAGTGAGAACACCCACACCAGCACTAACGTGATTTTCTAAAGAATGGTAAATCCCATTCATTACTCATGTCTGCCTTTGTATACTCACAATGAGGCTTGCTTTTGCAGGGGAGACCCTGAAGCGAGAGAGAGAGAAAAAGGTAAGACAGTGAGTTATTCAAGGACATGGTGTGCTTGTTACCTCATATGGAAAGTGTTTGTTTTTTCAATCGCTTTTGGAATACCGCTCATGGGCGTTAGTGGATACAGTAGGGGTTTCCCAAGCCAGAATAAGAACCTTATCATATCCTCATTTCTCTGCCAGTTGAAACATGCACTTCTTATTCTCTACCATGTTTACCTTGCTCCATTACTACAATTGCATGGTTACATTTCAATTAGAATGGGTGGTGCATTAACACTCTAGATATGAACTCCTCCTTAGTTTATATATATAGTACAATACAGTATATACTGTACTGTGCAAACGTTTTACAGGTGTGAAAGAAATGCTACAAAGTAAGGATGCTTTCAAAAAATATATAAATGTTTTTTTATAAGTGTATTTTTTTTATCAATTCATAAAATAGAACATTTTAAAATATATATAATTGATCAGAAATCCAATCTAGACTTTGTTAATATCGTAAATTACTAATATATCTGCAAACGGCAGATTTATTTTAATGGAATATCTACATAGGTGTACAGAGGCATATTTTCAGAAACCATCACTCCTGTGTTCCAATGATACATTGTGGCCAATGGGAAATCTGTGAAATTTGTCAGGCTATTTATTCCATGAGAGAAATTGCCAAAAACTTAATCTCATACAACGGTGTGTACTACTCCCTTCACAGAACAGCACAAACTGGCTCTAACCAGAAAAGGAAGAGAAGTCTGAGGCCATGGTGCAGCTGGTATGCTGTCTATAATGGAGTGGCCAGGCAGTCACCAGATCTCAACCCTTTTGAGCTGTTGTGGGAGCTGCTTGACCATTTGGTGTGTAAGAAGAACCCATCATGCCAATCCAACTTGTGGGAAGTGCTTCAGGCAGTAATAGGGTGAAACTTCCTCAGACTGTCTTCATTAAACTGACGCTTGTTGGCATGTTCATCATAAATTAAACATTGTTGTTGCAGTAAAAAAAACAATCTGCTGACAGGAAAGCTAAGACCCCTCTCAGAGGTAGAAGCAACCCATTTGTGAGGCATGTACTTTGATCATCAACCCTTTGCAGCTCTTTTAATTGCCACTGTGCTGGTAGATTATTAAGTGATCACATACAGTGGTTTCATCATGCAAGCTGAAAAGAGCCTAGCATGTAAATAGAGGAGTACCTTCATGATTTCTCTTTGCTATAACTGTTTCTGCATGTTTCAGTTGTAAGAAATGTGCTGACAAGTGTATATGGAAATTGTAGTTGTATAAAATATTATTAAATAAGTTTGGCACTTATATATTAACTGAAGCCTATTGAGGCAGAAAGCCTTTTTTTAAGTTATCTTAAAAAAGGCTTTCTGCCTCAATAGGCTTCATATAATGTTCACGTGTTAACTACATAGTTGCCAACCCTCACGATTTTCCAGAGAGACTCCCGAATTTCATAGCCACAATTCTCTATCAAAACGATTTTTTGTATAGAACCGCTGTTGTTTGGAAATCCTCTCGATTTTTTAGGTTTCAAGGTTGGCAAGTATGGTTAACTAAGATCACTGCAAATACGGTTTAATTATAATAAACATTAGTCGGTACCTGTAACATCAATGGTGTTATTAATCGAAGTAGTAGATACATTGATAGATTGACCAAAACAATTGATGTATCCTGCAAAACAATTGTAATGGTTATTGATGCTAAATAGTCAAGGCTTACCTTGGGGCACCTGGTACCACATGTACGGATCCTCTCCATAGCTCCAACCCCGTTCAAAACCCCATAGAGGGATACTATGAGAGCCCCTGCACAGAACATTCTACCTCTACCTTTACCATGCAAAACTTGCTAATGTCCTCTCTTGTTTCTCTTCTTGGCAGTCCGGCTGTATCTGGATAGTGGGACCGTATTGAGGTGCCTGCTCCAGATGATGATGGTGGTTGTAACTGGACTGACACAAAGAGAGACAAGAGAGAGGGACCTTTATGCTCTAAAACAAATACCCTCCCACCCAGGAGGTGCGGTTTGACTATCTGTTTTTCAAACACACCAACTCATCTACTGCACACACATACACAAATACCCACACAAATGCACACGTTCAGCCCCCCCCCCCCCCCCCCATCACAACCATGAATTTCCTTTTTTATAATGTTTCACTTTTTAAGTAGTATTGTTTTATTTATCTGTGTGTCTATATAATTATATTTTCTTCTTCTGCTCACTGTCATCGAAACATATACATTAATATGGCTTATTAAGGACCACAGCAGCTTTACATGAAGGATGAAAATGAAAGTGACAGGCGGGTTGTGTCAAGTGTTGTGTGTGCTGCTCTGGAGTTACTCGTGTTTGGAGTGCTATGGTAAGAACATAATGCATATCATGTCTACATATTGTGTTCATCACCTACATACTGTACAAACTACTTTTATCTTCCAGGCAACAGAATTTCTCAGAATCCTTAAACATCTGTGTGCTGTTGGGTAATGTTGACAGAATGAGTAAAAAAATAAACGACCTCCTGACAATGTATCATTGAATCCTGATATGCCGGAACTAAAACTGATTTTACTAATATGTTCATGGAAAAGAACAAAAACGGATTTGTCCATGGAACCTTAACTTTTTTGTGTTATGGCTCTCTCTGCTGGAAAGATGTGTGTACCACATTTTCAAGAACAGACCGTATTCAGTTGGTACAATATATGCCAATGGGAACACATTTCCCCGAATACAATTTAATAATCTTGTTTGTATTCAGTATTCTCACTGTTCAACCATATACAATTTGTTATATTAAAATGTATTTTGGTTCGTTTCCTTCCAAGATCATTGACGGAATACAGGCCGCATAATAGGGAAGGAGAATGGGAGATACATATGCATAATATATAGAACGTAAAAGACGACTGGTTTAATTTTATTTTCACGTATCGTTTTAGTACACAAACCTATTTGATTGAATCATTTTATTGATGTTGAGATGTCAAAACAGAAGAACGATATCTATATAAATAAAATTGACAATTTGAGGAAGTTCAGAACACTTACAATGACCAAAAAGACAAAGCAGGATAAACTGCAGTGACTGACTACCCCCAACTAATTCGAATGAGATTTAGCCATTTAGACCTGCTGCAAATGGTCCTTAGATAATTACTATTATTCACAGGAACTCTAAATCACAGTTAAGAAGTTTATATGGACTTTGCTCAATGGTCAATATGCTGCACTGAGCCAATAAAGCTGACAGTTAATTGGTTGCATCATGCACCATCCTCAAGCATGCAAATAGAAAATTATGGGACTTCACATTTAAATTAGAAAACATAAAACACAAAACGACATCTAGGGGCGTCTCGGTTGGTCCATATAGGCTCACTGCACAGTCGGTGTCGAGACTATACCTGCCAAATAGTTAGCGAGTGTGTAATGCGTATCTCTACACATCAGTCACACAGTGGCATGTTCTTCTTTTTGTGGAATTGAGAGAGCCCTGGAATATGCTTTTGTTGCCCTGCCGGTTAAATGTGTTTCTTTCTTAAGGTCTCCAATACCTACGACCTACAGCTATCGGTCGGTCCTAAGCAGCTCAGCTCCGTGGCCCTGGTGACCAAATCCTGCCCTTGATAAGTCACATGACCCGCTAATCGCGAGTGTATTTCCGCGTTTATGCGGACTGCCATCGTCGTCTCTCAACTATCCCATGCATGTAATTGAAAAAGGTTAAATTGTTGTTCTTTTGCGTAGCACTGTCGTCGAAACGCGCCGCAGAGCTGGGGGGAAATTCGGGGAAAGGGAGCCGCGCAGCGCAACGCACAACGGACACGAGACGCAGCGCCAACATGCTTACGCGTGTGAAATCCGCGGTGGCCAATTTTATGGGAGGAATGATGCCAGGAACTTCCAACGGGGACCACGTCGGATCAGATCTACCACTAAAATTTCCTTACATGAGACCCGAATTTCTTGGACTTTCCGCAGACGAGATTGAGTGCTCCGCCGACCACATAGCGCGGCCCATTCTTATTCTGAAAGAAACCAAGAGATTACCATGGGCGACTGGTTACGCAGAGTAAGTAGCCTGTAGTGACCTCGCTGTGCGTTTATTATGCATATTTCAAGTGCGGTCACCCCAGTGTAGAGTTAAAAAATTATGCTGAGCCTGTTACAACGCTTTGCTATATGGCCTCTTAGATTACGCTACACACCATCCCCATCTCAACATCCCACACCTTGTTTACCGTAATATGCCCATATAGTATGAATCTGTATCTGGGCTAATCGACAATATGCTAAAGGCCTAAGAAGATGCTTGCTACAGAGGGAACTGTGTATATATAACGTATTGATGTTTCTAAGCTATTTGCATAGAGTAACAACAGTATGCTGGTTGCATGGGAGGATTCAGAACAGCTCATGTTAACCTCAGTGTGTTCAAAACCATGGACCAAACATTGGTTAAAGCTTGTTTCACACAAAAAAAGACATTCCTTAGTGAAGCCTCTGTATTGCGTTTTCCTTCAAGTCAACATCAACCAGGCAAGGTACCATCTGTGCGTGGTTACGTCATTGGCTGGGTGTAAGGAGGCTTGCCAGGATGGAAATAATGTAGTCTGAAAAAAACCTAGTAATAGCAGCATCTTCACAGAATCATTCTGTAGCTAAAAGCCTTTCACTTTCCCAGTATCACATCAGATAGGATAGATAAACGGTGACAATGGAATATCTTGCCAGAATAACAAGATTAATAAACCTAATACTTTATTCAAATTTAAATATGAATTATTAATGATATATTAAAATCACTTGAAGAACTAGTTTATTCCAGTTTAACCGTGTCATTTTTGTTATAGTTATGTTCAGTAGCTCCCAACAATACATAGCTAGATACACTTTGTTTCTAGGTAAAAGGGTTAATTCCCCCATCTATCTGGTTTCCACTGCCCACATTGTAAAACGGCTAAATCAATTCCTAGGAATTGATCCTCACCCCTCTTTGGCCCAAATACCACTTTCACAAGGTCAGTTAAGTGTCATGCACACATACACATTCACACACACACACACACACACAAACACATTCATACCAATTTATTTTGAATTACTAGCCAATAGTAAGTATGTCTCTTGTTGTGTGTGACCTGCAATTTAGCTGACATTTAAAAAATTTTAAGTATCAGATGTGTCTACTTGAATGTTGTAAATTTACCGAGCTGAACTAATTTGTTTTCTATGGACTGAGCTCATAGTCCACTGAGGACCCACAAATACATATCTTGTGCTCCTTTCATATTCATATGCCCCTTGGTCTGCTGTCTTAAAGACTTAAATATGGTGCACAGGGGCTAGTGTCCATAGTGCAGTACTGGTGTTTCATTTGTTGTGGGAGTATCATTCTCCCCAGGTGTCCTGGCAGTCGTCACTGGTGCCTCTGTTAATCATATGGTATTAATGAGGTCAAGACATGTGGCATTTAGCTGTAATTAGTACCCTCTATGCCTCTCATTATTGCAACCCATGGTGATTGCGTCTCTGTCATGAGTACCATGTCAGTCGGCCTTTATCAACCACCCAGTCAGTACCTCCTGCCATCCCACCCAGTGAGACCCTTTCTACAGGATGCTTTTCCATCACTACTGTATCAATAGCATTTAATAAAGCCTATTAAAACCACAAGCAACAGGATGATAGACATAAAAAAAATATTTCATGACCCAAAGAACGAGCAAGTTACTGAGTTTAAAGGCCCAGCTGTTGAATACATTGAGTGGCATTCTACAAAACACAGAGCAGGTTTAATCTTCTTCTGTATCATCAGAATCTGAAGTCTTTTTGAGTGGAGGCACGATGAACGTTTAAATTACAACTGAGCATGCTTTTTTTGCTGCAGTACAACCTCTATTGATATTGAAAGAAATGTGAGAATGAGGTTGAGGTACACTCCAGTATAGACAGCACATCAGAGTCTTTGTTCCACACGTGCATAGTAAATCAGCAAATAGCCAAGAAGTTCCTCTGTGAAAAGCGAAGTTAACTTGTAACCACTTTATCCAATTGTCACGGTGGAAAATGCAGATTATGTTTGAAGCTCGTTATGTTTCATATGGTCCATTATGCTCGTCTTATTCCTTGTTATACAGTGTAAAGCTAGGAGCTTCTGCAATTCTTTAAATATGAATACTTATGCGCCTTTTCTGCCTTAGAAAATAACACAAACAGAATAATATAACAAAGGTCTCATGAGATCAGGATGGGCCTTTTGGAGAAATACTTGTTACCTGAAACAAGGGGAACAGGCAGAGAAAGTATTAAGTACTGATTCCTCTTCTGAGAGGGTGTTTATTACACATCCACAGCGAAACTATACAGAGATTAACGTATCACCTGACCATACCATATGCAATTGCGGCTACACAGAGATGAGGGGGGAAGGCACATGGTCAGACAGAGTAACAGAGACGTTACATTGCTGTGTGTGTGTGTGTGTGTGTGTGTGTGTTTGGGTTTAAAGCATCAGGCAGCAAGATACAGAAATGGACTGGCGTTTTCAACATAATTGAAAATGTCTTCTAAGCTATGTTTAAACAACATACATGGTAGAGGACTAGATTGCCACAATTTCTGTGAACCATCTGCATTTTAATTTTAGGCCAGTTGATCAGTCCTCCATTCTGTGTATGAATTGTGTTCCAAGGCTTCACAGTGAAGTTACACAGTAACAGCGATGACCTCTGTGCCTCTCACATTATTGACCTATCACAGGGCAGAGATGGCCGTGCTGTCACAGATAGGACCACATCTTTTTATTTACTGCATTCAGATTAATCAGAAACGTACACATATGCGCACATACCAGCACTCTCACATGTTTTCTTTGGCCCTTAATCTAGTTCATTTCCCCCTCTTTTTGTCTCTCCAAGATTTTTTCCCTCGCATTATCAAGTTTATTTAATTATCTTGCGGCCACATTTTTCTGTCCTCAGTTCTCCTCCCCTCTAACTCTATCTTCCTCTTTCCCTGACCGTAAGGCAAACGGGCATGCAAATACAATGGCATGCACATAGACAGACATGCTGCTTTGGCAGGCAGGTTGATAAAACAGGTGAGCCAACAAACAGGCGCCTACAGCCGATAGACAAAGTGGATCGACAATGAAAGACTGTAAACAAGCCGATAGAGACAGGCAGCGAGAGAGGACACTTCCATGGGTGGGGTCACTCCCACCCTGCTGTGTAATGGTCTCCCTACCAAGGAGCAGCAGATAATGATACAGCTTTCCAGAGCAGAAGACAGCACAGCCCGGCCTCCACCCACACATTGGGCCCTATAAATAGAGACGCTGCTGTCTGAACCTCACACACACACACACACACACCCTCGGGATAAGAGCTGTCTGTCAAACCCAGCAGACATGTTGTCTCTATTAGTTATTTGATTATTTCCCCCCTACGTCCTAGCTGTTGCTGTTGTGTATTATCTACTAGTTTATTGTAACGGGACGTTCACTAGACTACATTTGTGTGTGCATATCAGGGATGCACTAGGGGGAAAATGAGAGGAATACATTCATACTTCAATTGAAAGTCACTAGCCGTAATCTTATTCTAAATGTATATTATATGATATAATTTTGTCATAAACAGCAAATACAGCACGTGTGGATTGTACCTAAAATGATTATCCTGTCGGTGAGATTTTGTGTACTACAAGGAAGGGGACAAGTATCTGATAAATTTGGCCTAGCTAGATACATTATGAAAATTAAGAAAATGCATCAACACCCTTATTTTTTGTGTTGGGGAAACCTTTTGTCTGTGTTCAAGTTTCCTTTTATTTGTGATATCAGGATGAATCCGTTTTTTGATCCTAATTACCCTAGCACCATAGAACGTTGTCAGAGCCTCCGGTGTTCTGCTCCCTGCAAACAAACTATGAGTGTTTCATATCTTGATTAGGGATCAAAGAAAGTGCTTCTGTATTTGTGTGCATGTATGTTTGTATAGTGGAATAGTGGAATTGTGCATTCAGGCGCATGTGTGTTTATTACTACCTAGGGGTGGGTTGGCGTACCGTTGCTTATTCCTCACCTAGCTCTGTGTGTGTCTTCAAGGGTAATCAACGCAGGGAAGAGTGCCCTGAATGAGGACCAAGCCTGCTGTGAGGTGATGGTGGTGGGCAAGAGGCTGGAGGGAAGCGGCACGCCCAGCAAGACCCCCACTGCCAAGAGACGCAGCTCCCTGCCCAACGGAGAGGGCCTGGGGCTGAAGGAGAACAGTGGGGTAAGGGAGGCGCACTGGACAAATGTCAAATCATGTCAAAAGATGTGTCACCAACCTACACCAACACAGAGCTGTGACTGTGCACTGGGCACATACAGAAATGTGTACTACTCACAATGTGTACTCTTCCTATAGTCAAACGTTTGGGCCCTGGACCCTAACTGCAAAGTGTTTCTAACACCACTATAGAATACATGCAAAGTCACTCCACTGTACAGCCTGACTACAGAACAGAAAGAGAACATCACTGACTGTGGAAGAGATGGAGAGCAAAGAAACTGTCTGAGAGAAGTAGGGGGCAGGGATGACCTGAAACAGGACGGGAGATAGAGAGGGAGAAACTGTCTGAGAGAAGTAGGGGGCAGGGATGGCCTGAAACAGGATGGGAGATAGAGAGGGAGAAACTGTCTGAGGGAGAAATAAAGCACATCATAAAACTGCTCTCTTTTTAGTTTGACTGCTCTCCAGATGTACAAACATTTACATTCAGTAATGCTTGTTGACATTATAAGCATAAAACCTAAAGAAAGTGCAGAACCTCTTGAGACCATCTCAAATAGTGCCACGTGAATCACAGGTGTCAAGGTGTAGCTATTTAAGAACAGTAAATTTTTGTACAAGATTGTGCAGTGGTTCGTACTTGATTTCCCAAGGGTAAGGGTTAGGCTTAAATAATAATAATCTTAAGAAAATAACTGCTGCTTTTCATAAACAAATGTTTTACATATGTTTCGACTTTCATATGCATGTACATCTGTGTTTGTTGTTGTAACTCTTCGTCATTTATATCAATTGTGTACCTTTTTTTTAGCTTACAGGGCTTTTCCGAAAGTGAATGTACAGTGTAGTTGCCTTTGAGGAAAGAGAACGTGAAGGGAAATACCCTCCATGCAATCCAATTTGACTATGATCTGCCTTGATAAGTGGTTATTTGCTGTGCCCAGTCATTGCATAACACCTCTGGTCACCTGTGGGGATTGAGGCTGTACACCACCCCACTGTGGAGGTTAATGCCCAGCAGCTCTTCCAGGCTGTAACATCTGTGCTTTCCCTTTCAAGCCCTTTTTGTCTCTCTTCAAGAGCTTCTTGTTCAAGGGCCCCTTGTACTGAGCAGAGGCGTTGTGTGTGTTTCTGTCAGTGCGTAGTCACTGTGCATGTCTATGTGGTGTGTGTGTGTTTAGGAGTGCAATCATATGTTATTGAATAGTATTATGAGTGTCTTTGAGTGTGGTGAGTATAATTTAGTGTTGGGTTTGTACTTCAATGCATACTATTCCATGGAAACACTTGGCCTTTCCAATAATGTAATGTGGGCTAACTATGCAAGCATTAGCATATCTACTGTACAGTATAATTGCACATCAACTACAGCAGCTCCTTTTTTAACCCTGATCTGTGTGCCCTCAGCTGGATATGGATGGGCTGGTTTTCCACTACTGGGCCCTGTTTGACGGCCACGCTGGCTCGGGCGCTGCAGTGGTGGCGTCCCGCGTCCTCCACCACCATATCATCGAGCAGCTCCAGTCGGTCCTGGAGGTCCTGCGAAACGTCTCTGCCCTGCCGCCCACCATCCTGGGGGAGGAGCCCAACCAGCACCATCACCTCAACACCCCCGGGACACATCGCTCGCTGACGAGGGCTGCGTCGCTGCGCGGGGCCGCAGGGGCCCCAGGCTCGCCCTCAACCACCCCTCCTCCTCAGCCACGCTTCTTCACTGAGAAGAAGGTCCAGCATGAGAGCCT
The DNA here is from genome assembly GCA_036023535.2 of Galaxias brevipinnis. Lineage (NCBI taxonomy): Eukaryota > Metazoa > Chordata > Actinopteri > Galaxiiformes > Galaxiidae > Galaxias > Galaxias brevipinnis. The sequence continues at coordinate 23,302 of JAVQIZ010118807.1, forward strand.
GGTCATAGGGGCCATAGAGAATGCATTCAAAGAGATGGTGAGCGCGTGAGTGTGCGTCTGCATCTGTGTGCGTGACTGAGACTGATGCAACGTACAGTCCTTTCCTTTGATGGTGCCCTAGTAGTTGGACTCACTTCATTCACTTAGAACGTAATGTCAGGGCTAAAGGTTAAATGTCACTTGTGTGATTCGAGTCATGCACTGGCCTTTGACCCCAGAGTCTCCATGACTTATCCGCTGCCCTCTTTGGGCCTTTGTTTACCCTGTGCTTACTGCATGGAATGCACAAACATACATATAATATGTGTTTTCTACACCATCTGCTTACACTTATAATTGCATTGGTTACCCTTTGCATAATCTGTAGTTTGCTCTCTCACACACTGCCACACCCTTATGTTTTTTTTTTTATCAACTCAACAAGCTTGTCTCTGATGGCTAATAATTACGTTTAAAATCTTATCAGTGGACTTCCTATCCATGGTTTGTCAGAAAACAGAGACAGCAATCACCCAATCACATGCTCTTTATACAGCCATTGTAAGACCTTTGGCCTTTGGTAAATTAGAGAGCACTTAAGACACTGAGAGAAACAGTGAGCTTCCTTAATAGCAGTCTCTTCCAGTCGATGCACACAGTAGATCAGTCTTTTCTGTCTCACAATGGATCCTTGTCAGACCTGTTTGGTCGCATACTCATGATGCCATATCTGAAGTGTTGTGTATTCTAACAGATTATTATACCAACACGGACAAGAAAATACATTATGCCAGGCTTTTTCAATTATTGCTTTTCAGGCTCAATAACAAAATACTATACTTGAACATTGCATCACAGCTCTACAATGGCTTAAACATATTGCCACTAGGTGGCGCTGGAACTACTCTCTTTTAACTTCACTCTTTTTTTTCTCTCATGAACAAAGATAAGCTTCAATATTGTCCATAGCCCTGGAGGTATAATAGCTTTAGTATAATTACATCTGGGCCTAACCTGTGGCCTGTTCCTGTATTCACGTATAGACGATGATCTCACCTCCAGGCTCGCCAAGGAGCTTATATTGCCTCCACAGAGAGGGCCTGCAGCGCGGCTTGTTCTGCGATAGTATCCTCCAGTGTCTAGACTAGAGGTTCAGAGAGGGGCAGAATATCTGGGGTAGTATCTTCCCCCAAAAAAGCTTGGATGTTGTCTGTCAAAAAAATCCTTGGTTTTAAGGTGTGGACATCTTTTGAGAGAAACAATCATCTGGGCTTTACGGCTCATTAAGGTTGAGCTTTCAGCTCAGGTGAAAGGTTCCACCTTTTCGGAAACATGGGCCTGCGGAACCTGGGACAAATGGGCGTTAATATACGCTATCCTTATATCAAACCACATGTGCATGGTTGGGATACTCAAGGAGTTGAGGGAAGCCCCTTGAAATAATAACAGTATAAAATAAATAAATAATCAGACACACAAACTCCCCAAATTTGAAGGGAATGTTAACTTTACCCAGCACACAGTCAGTCAAATTATAAAAGTGATAAGTAAAGGAGACTGTGCTTTAATTGGCGTAATACGACTGCATTTGGACAGGGTTCAAAATTATTCATGATCGTTAATTCCCAAATAAACCAATTTATTATCAAGGGGCGAAAAATTAAAATATCGGGGGCAATAGACTGTTCGAATGCTGAAAAGCCACCATCCAACTGTTGTGTAATAGTTATCATTTGCCTCTATTCTGTCTCTCTTACCTTCACTGCCTCTCATTCTCTCAGGACGCCCAGATTGAGAAGGAGAAGGCGATATATAACATCACAGGAGGATGCACTGCACTGTCAGCCATATACCTGCTTGGAAAGCTATATGTAGGGAACGCAGGGGACAGCAGGTAAGTCTGTGTGAGGGTGTGTGTGTAAACATGTTTGTTCAAGTTTATGTATGCTTCAAACTCTAGTACATTTGTATTTTTAAACATCAATATAAATATACAACTCTTTTGCCCATATACACCTCCAAAAACATCCAACTATTATATATTGCCCACGTGAGCATATATTGTAAAGTCCATACGTTGACTGTGTGGTGGCTTGGTACTGTAAGAAAGCAGTGTCAGCCTAAAAATACCCCCAAAGGCTTAATGACTCAGTGTCTGCATGCACGAGACGGTATAGCCCATATGCACAGTCAGTCACTTTCATCACATATCAACTAGATTGGTCTTTTTAAATATCGTTTTTACCTGGTTTCATAGGCTGTGTAAAAATGGGTCATTGAGTCCTATCAGAGCCCGGGTATTCAAATCACAGTGTTTATTTCAATATAAAAGCATTGTTATTGTGATTTGAGGCCATACTTTGCTGCTTTTAAGATAGCAATATGGCTGGTTGGTATTTTTTCACATTTTGCTGGTATATTTATTTTCTGATCATTTGTTGATTTGTGTGTGTCTCACCAGGGCCATCATTATCAGGAATGGTGAGGTCATCCCTATGTCAACGGAGTTCACACCAGAATCAGAACGACAGAGGTTACAGTTCCTGGTAAAAAAAGTTATACGTCACGTCAGACATGCACTTGCAAACATAAGTTGCAACTTAATCAAACAATGCAATTCCTGATATTGAATTCTATTAAAATCACACTATAGCTTTAAAGTGTATTGTTAATATAATGATTCAAAAAGTATTGTTCAACAAGAATGCCCACCAAATCAAGAGCCTCTCGTCTTAAACAACAGTTTGTAGTGTTTGACAGTGATCGTTATAATGTAACCCATGACGTCTTTTCCGCCTTTTCAGGGTTACATGCAGCCTCACCTCCTGGGGAATGAGTTCACCCACCTAGAGTTTCCCAGACGGGTGCAGAGGAAAGAGGTGGGCAAGAAGATGCTCTACCGAGACTTCACCATGAGCGGATGGTCAGTTGATCTTTTCCTTTCACTAATTTTCGCCCTGAGTCTTCTGATATTTTGCCCTATAACTGCGCCTGTGAAGGGAGGATTTTTACCAACAAAATATTCAGTGGCCAGAGGCAAGAGCATACAGTGTCTGGCTTCAAATATATTTTCTATTTACTGCTGGTATATACGTATATCTACATATCTAACTTCAATGTGACAAGACTGCAGGGCTTTGGAAGCATGGAAACTCACCCATGTCTTGTTGGTGCTCTTCATATGGTTGGTCACCTTCACTCTTCCAGAAGGCCTGGCTAGTATTTTAGTGTATGGTCATCCACACAGTCTCCAACGCCTTCAGAGGCATGGTAACTGTAAAGGACCAGGCAAAGATAGGAAACAGAGCATTGAGAGACTGGCGTAGTGAGAGAAAAGGATAGCCTATTATGTGGTAAGCTTTGAGATGGGACCCTGAGGGTGCAGAACTCACTCAGGCTTGCCTGCAATGCTCGCCATTGTGTGTCTGCATGTGAAGTGTGTGTGTGGGTGTATGTGGTGATTTCTGTAAGTGTAGACAAACGCACACACACACTCTCTATTCCTTGTCCTTTGGACAGCAGAGAGCGAGTAGAGAAGAGCCCCTCACCTTCATCATTTTGTCTGAAAAGCAGAGGTAGAGATGAATAGAGGCGAGGAAATCCCAGGTGAGAGATGACAGACAGATCCTGGTTAAAGATGCTGTTTGAAGCACATCTCCCCCACTCAACTGTGAATAGGGTCCCTTTATTTAAAATAGGGTAACACGGCACTTCTATTCAGTCAATCAGTGATGAATATATCAACACCACTTAAAACTGTTAAGAGCTGAATTCAGTGAAAGAGAAACATCAGTTAATCAAACATACCCTAGAATGACAAACCCATCAGACTCTCATGCCATATCATTGGAGATAGGGTCAAGAACCTATGAATGAAACACTGAGGGAAGACATAAGCAACATGCATTGTTAGAAAAATGTTCTTTACCAGACACTTACTATTTTGAATATTAGCCTTTTTCATTAACCTTGGGTAAAAAATTTGATTTGCCGTGACAAGATAGAAGATAAACTAAAGTTATCTAACTAACTAACTCCCTAACTAAAGCTGGCAATATCTCAATCTCCATTGATGGTCTTACAGTCTCCCCCTCCCCTTTAGTATGCAATCTTGGCGTATTAATGGATTCCACTCTTTCAGATAGGCAACTGGTCACTCCACAAGCAAAACTGAAACATTTTGGGGAGCATGCATTTTCTAGGGCAGCACCTAAATTATGGAACTCTCTCCCTCCTTTAATTCGGAATTCCAACTCGCTATCAATCTTTTAAACCCACCTTAAAATCTTTTCACCCTAGCATACCCTAGTTAACTCTGTTTGGAACCTGGTCCCTTTCTTTTACTAATACTATCCATTTGCTTACTTATAGTTAGAACTGTTGTTGCTGTATGTCTGTTATACTATTTCTGTCTAATTCTTTATTTTTGTCATGTTATTTATGTTGATGCTGTGAAGCGACTTTGGGTGTCAGAAAAGCGCTATATGAATAACATTTTTAAAAATGAATTATTAAGATATCTCATGTATATGTGAAATCTTGCCTCAACCACTTCTTTACTGTACTCCAGGCAGTTTCCGTTCAAACCATTGCATGTGGATGGAAATTATGCAACTAGGGCATTAGTTACCCTGTTACTGTGCTCCTTGCTGCTTCTTCCTCCTGCTTACTTATCTGATCTATCATTCATTTGGTTTGTTTAAAAGGAGTTGATTTTGGCCATCTCTGTTTACTTGTGCCAAGTCCTCATCTTCCTTGTCCATGTTGTACTTGTCCTACTATCTTCGACTATTTAAGGGCTGCCTTTGTCTGCAGCACTGCTTCTTTTGGATACAAATTCCTTCCTGTTGCTATCGTGGGTGCTGCTATTCTTACAACGCTATCTCAGGATTCCATAAGTGTCAATTTCTAACCTAGATTTAGTGTACTAAAGTTCCTCTACAAGCCCGGTAAGCGGCCCCTTACACCTTTCCGATAGAAAGCCAGTCTACTAAGACATCGTGGCACCCCTAACCATTTTGTAGCACAAAAGCAAATTATTCTTAATATCATTTCAACTTTAGTGCTGGCTATATCATACACTGTCAATGGCCTTATAAACTGGGGTAGAAGTCCATAGCTTAGCTTTCCTGGCAACCCTGACTTATGTATGGCCTCTGTGCTGAATCTGGGTATTATACCATTTACCAACTACCACTTATCTATAAAGTGGAAACTAAACCCACATGCTATGTAGTATATTTGTTTTCTATTTTGTGTCTGTGTTTGCGTGTATCTTATATTTATCTTCCATCGTTGTTATGTAGGGCATATAAAACCCTTGAAGATGAGGACCTTAAGTTCCCGTTGATATATGGAGAAGGGAAAAAGGTCAGTAAATGTCTGTGTGCAATGTAGGTGTTTAAAATGTGGGAGAAATGCTAGAAGCAGCATATCCCAGACTCCCACTGTCAGCCTATTACACACACACACACACACATCCAGTTTTTATTAGGCCACAAATACAATGAATTACACTGTATTGATAGGATCAAGTAAAATATTACTTGTGACTGACCTATTTCTGCAGCTGAGTAAGGATTTGCTTTTTAAGAAATTAAATGTTTGTTTAAGAAATGAAACAGTGGCTGATGGAGGATAAATAAAGCAATGTTTGTCCTTCTCTTTGTCAGGCAAGGGTGATGGCCACTATCGGGGTGACCCGTGGGCTAGGAGACCACGACCTGAAGGTTCACGACTCAAACATATATATCAAACCCTTCCTCTCCTGCTGCCCAGAGGTACGAAGCACTACGCTATAGAATAACATAGGTAATAGGGTGAAGCCATAGCCCACCACAAACCGTGCTAGTTTGGAAATGAAAGGCCAACTTGTGATCCCGTGTCTGCTGAATGGGCTGATCGACATCCTCTCACTGTGATGTCAACCGTTTGCCTCCATCTTTCCTCACTGCTGAGCACTCTGAAAGATCTACCTCCTCCCTAAGTCCCTACTTATACAGTTAACTTCAATCTTTCCATTTCATCATCACTTTCCATACGTGGTACGCTCTTCCAAATGAGCCCATCGTGCCATTGTTTCTAACTCTCCCATACAATATTACATTTAACGATTACTTATAAATATGGGTTGTCAGTGCTCACATAACAACAAATTAGGTACAATTTGTAGTTGTTGATTGCATATGAACACAATAATTGCACTTCCTTATTTTCTGTTGGCACACACAAACCGTGTTTTATCATTAGTATATTATTAAATAGCCATCATACTACATTCCTAACTAATACAATTATATAACATTTATACTAAGCATGTAATAGTATTTTTTTTCCTAGCAATTAATATTGATTAAGTAGTAAAAACTGAATATTTGTTTGATATTGCAAGTTTAGAATCCTATAACTACCTTGCAAATTAACAAAACTAGTGCTTGCTAGATTATAGGGAGGTGGGACACCACCTTAGATCAGGTTCAAATAAGCATTTTTGAACACCTAAATAATTTTAATAATAAAATAATAATACTTTTTTATAGTAAAACATAAATGGTATTTGAGGCCATTATTAAATATTTGTTTGAGTTATGAATATTTCAATGGCTCCCTTAATACACAGTTTTAAAAGTATAAATCGTAATAAGCTTATAAGCTTAAGAGTAATTTTTCCTCACCTGTCTGGTACCCTCTCGCAGCGATGTTTCTGTTATGTCTTGACTTTCCTTTTTTCCAAGTTTTACCCCTTGATCTTTAATTCATGACTGTCTTCGGTTCAGGCTGGGTCCACGCAAGCTTTCTGTCTCTCCCTGTTCTCCTATTTCATCCTGGCATTATTCCACATCACAACACTTCTGGGTTGAATGTTAGCCTATGATATTCACTGCAATCATTGTCCTGTGTATGGACTATATTGGTAAAACAGTATTACGTGTTAAATATGTATGCTTGTTGTGGAATAGGAGATTCAGTTAATACTAGCATCACAGACAACTGGTAGTGCTATGACCAAAGGCAGAGAGGCAGACATTCAACTAAGGACACTGGAAGCAAGACTCTGTTGTTTAACTGTATAGTTATAATATTGACAGGAAAAACTGTATAGATCATTTTTTAATTATACAACAAATTATGGCTTGGTTGGATGTAGTGAAAGAATGAATGAATACCTTGTACAGTGTACATTGCAACAAATAATATGTAGAAACAGTAAGTTCAATTATTAGAGACCAAATTCTATAATTACTATATTTGTTTTGCCGTCATTTTCATGTAGGTGAAGGTTTACAACCTGACCCAATATGAGCATGGTGCTGACGATGTTCTGGTCATGGGCACGGATGGACTTTGGGATGTACTGTCCAACCAGGAGGTGGCCGAGTCCATCACCTCCTTCCTGGCAAACTGTGACCCCGATGATCTTCACAGGTGAGAACATCCTTCTTGCTACTACCTCTCTACCATCTCCTTCTCTCTCTCTCTCTCATTCACACTCTCGTGTCCTCCGTCTCCTCCCTCTGCGGCAGGTACACCATGGCGTCCCAGGACCTGGTGATGAGGGCTCGCGGCGTGCTGCGGGACAGGGGCTGGAGAATCACCAACGACCGGCTGGGCTCTGGAGATGACATCTCCGTCTACATCATACCACTGATGTACGGCAACCGCCAGCCCTAGGCAGGTAGAAAGTGTGTGGCACAAAAAGGACCCTCTTCATGGCTGGTTCGGCACCCTGCCAGCCAAACTTAAACTCATACCTTATTACAACCCTTTCTATCTCCATCTCCATATTCTCTAAGTTATGGCCTGTGCCCAGTTCTTCCATTGACCTCTCAGTCTTGCTCTGTGCTGAGAACTGTATTGTGCTTTGAATTCCTCTTTCTCCAATGAACTAAGTCTCCAGGTGACGTTACCCTCGACTGTTTCAGTCAATTGTGGTCCCTGCTTTATCATGCTGTTGTTTGGAGGATTCACTTCCTAAATCATTTTTCAAACTCTACTTTTTGATTGGCCACAAAAGACTTCCTAAATGACATTTCTCGCAAATTGCCCTTGTGAACCGCTTTTGATTTTAAAAGGTTCCTGGTTCATAGGCTACATGGAAGATCTGTGTGAGAAGAGGCAAGCAAATGCATGGTGTTTGGAGTTAGTATAGAGTAATGCTCGAGTCCACCATAAATCCTGTACTCGCTCTTACCCATCCAGTAGCTCAAGGGAACAAGTGCAAAAAGGTCAATGTTCTTTTCACAAGAATGTTTTTTGATCTTGTTTCTTACATTGCAACTAAATTCGAATGAAAAGGATGAGGCAGGGCTGAGAATGGGAGCTAATGGTTACCTTGTGGGTTTTTATAGGACAAGTTTTATTTTCATTAGTTGATGTAAAATTTGTAGGATGTACGCTTTATTTATTGTGTGTTGGCTATACATATTCAAACCAAATCTGTTATTCTTTGAATTGTGTTGCTATATCTTCCAATAAGGTAACCCAAACTGAAATTAATGCACAGCTGGGAGATTTAGCTAAGGTTTTAGGGGTTGGGTGCAATTAAGGTTCAATGTTAATGAAGGGTTTTGGATCAAGACTACTCAGAACAGACTACTCTCTGTACCGTGCACTAACTTACTGAGACAGAATTAAAGTAGATGGCCATAAGGATGTCTACTGGTATTCTGATCTGCCTGCAACTACAATTTTGGTAAAACAATATTCCAATCACATCCAATCTGAAAGTTTAAAATAAGGAAAAGCATATGGTATGCAAGAATAGCTAAATTATGTAATCTGTAATGCCTTGAATCATATTTACAGAATGGATCAAAAAAACCTCTTACAATTGATTTATGTTCATGAAATGTCTCATCCTGATCTAAACATACTAAATGTTACAGACATGGTCTCAGAAAAATAAATGTACATGCTGCTTTACTATAAACAGTAATGTATTGATATATACTGCTGTTAGTTTAGTGAACTCAAAGAAGGTTTGATTAAAGGGATAGTTCCACGTTTTGGGAAATAAAATATGTTCCTACTTACCCCTAGTCAGACGTGATGCTCTATATCAATGTTATGATTATACGTCTAATAATGAGTTATTAAGGTATGTAAGTTGGTAGATGTAGCCAAGCTTAGCAACATTGCCTGTAAGCCAGAAATATTGGCTAGCATCGAAGTAGTACATGGTCGGACCTATTGTTGCTAAGATAGGCTACATTTATCTACCCGAATAACACATTATTGGGCTTACAATCAAATAACATTGATATTGATCATCTCGTCTGACTAGGGGTAAGTGGGAACATCTTATTTCCCAAAAAGTTTAACTATCCCTTTAAGGGGAATGTGCCGTTTTTCAAACATGCGGATGACTAAATCCTGGATTAATCATGTGCCATTTTATGCATATTTTACATGTATTTACTAAGGTACCATACTGGTTTGTGATTACTGTATTTTCACTATTGAAAATTGCATACATTTCTTTATTTAATTTGTCATGAAATAATAATTTCTAAATATATTCCATAATATAGACATATTTTAGTAAGATGTATTAATTGTTCATAATGTAAATTTCCTATTTTGTCATTACTATATTGATGTCATACATTATTGTATGCAAACTTTTGTACAAACTGCTTTGCTGATTGGAGTCCTGACCCTACCAAACGTGACAAACTACTTTAGTCTTTATGCTACTTCATTAGCTATACTTCAACTTAATGTTTATGTTTGATTGTATTATTTGTATATGTTGTATTGCTTACCAGTATTTTGTACTTATTTTGGGGATCTCAAAACAAGTGATCTTATTGTGCAAAGTCTGAATGGGTAATTTGTGAATGGGATAATAGACCGAGTTTAAACGTAATACATAATGTAGACCTATCTTTTTAAATGGGTTCTGGCTTACATTCTGTTTTTGTATTTATAAGTTGATAGAACACTTAACTTGTGGATACTGAATATAGAATTTTAACCAGTATGCTTAAAAGAGATCTAAAAAGGCCTGCTGTATTATATTTTAATATTTGAAAGGTTGTGTGAATGCATTATAATTGTGTTAAGTAAGTCTTTCTCTTAGAATAGTTTGAAAGAACAAAGACATTAGAAAAACTTGTTATTGCCCAGTGCCACCCTACATACACAAGAGCATCCACTCGGGTTAAACCTTTTTGGAAGAAAGGTAGTATAGATAAAATGGGGTTAATGTCTTAACCTTTATGCAGGCACTGAATTTCATAATGTATTGAAGCATTTCTTCTGGTTGAAAGCAAAATTGCTGATTCTAAGTGGTTTTAGAGTAAAATTGTGTTTAAACACATTATAGCTAACCAACACCCATGATGTAGAAAATACTAGTTGTTCTGTTAAATTGTCTTTTCTCATACATTTTCATGACAGACAGTGAAAGGGACTTGGTGTGAAATAGCAACAGGTTGTACAGTCTCAGAAAATAGATACTTATTGTTCTAAGGCTTGAGGTCCATAATATTAATAAATACTTGGAATGGTTTATTCCATAATTATGTATGAAGAATGAAGACTGTTTTTAGGACACTTATTTCACTTCAATGCTCAACATTTCCTATGAATGTGAAATTTGTAAACGGAACTACAGGACATAATGAAGTCAATTAATATTTGTAATGTTACATGTGCAATCGCATCTTTGAGAAAATATGTTTACCTTCAGTATTTTCTTTTCCATGAATAAACCAAACAAAAATTATGTAACCCTATTCTATTTTCTTTTGCCACTCAGACATGAATGAAATTTGTAAACTGTAAAACATTTGTGGCACTTTCTAGAGAACCTGGAGATTTGAGAGCTGTAGGGCCAAATCAATGGCCCCAGAAGGGGTTCAACTGCAATTCAATTCCATTACTTGACTGATCTTGAGTCACGTTTAGAATAGCATGACCAGGAGCATCGTAAGGGGGAAGGGGGTTAGGACCATTCTAAAGTCTGGCTACCGAAAACTAAAAAGAGAGAGAGAAAAGGAAGGGTGAGAGTATGTCACCTAGTTTTTCCACAAAGATTAGGAAAAAAGTAATTATTTAATCCTTTTCAATGATAATAATTCTAACACTGTAATTATTAACACTGTAATCCATATAATGATCATCGTGGGAAACAAAAACAGCTTATAGTCTGTATTGGACGGTGGACAGTTTGAAGCATTGAGTGGTTAATATTCTTGTTAATGTATACTTAAGGTATATTTATTTTAGGTCATTCATTAATGTTCTGGAGGTGTGGTTACAGCGGTTGGCGTTGCCTGGGGTGGTGGGGCCCGATCTTTTCATGGGGCCCCAAATGGCTGGTGGCGCCCCTAAGCACGACCATCACTCAGTGCATTCGGGGAAATACAAATTCAGCATGCACAGTCATTCATGACTCTACTAAAAAGATAGGTTTTATGAACTTTTACATGGACTGCAGGTAATACTCCCTTTCCCAGTAGAGTTTTAACATACTTCTGACAGGGTTATGTTGTGGTAATTCCAATGTATTCAAAAGAAAACTGAACTACATGTTAACATTAAATTGGTGTTAGATTTTTCACCCTCCCTTTTTTCCTTTTGCAATCTCTGAAAGACCATGCCGCCATCACCTACATAATTTTTTTGTTTTTCATTACTACACACTGATTCTTGCAGAATCTAACTTTCTAGTTTAGGGGGATTTTGGCAACTTTGTCCACGCTTAAAATTACTTTCTGTCCTAGTTTTTGTACTACTAATAACAATATCTAACCTGTGAACGATTCAATTAATAACTTGACTTCCACTCCCATCTGCACAGAAATTTTTCTATTTTGTTGACAGTAGGCCAGTCTACATATTTTCTACCTGGCAATATAATTAAAGAGGCCACAAGATGGTGATGGTTGGTTGTATTGCATTGCATTTTATTATCACAGGTATAAAGAACATGTAATGATAATATCTCGATTGTTCACTTTTTAAAATTCATACCATTATAAATAATACAAGCACATCCTACTAACATGTGAGAATGAAAAGGATGGCATCTGTGTAGAAAGATTAATTTGGGGATATTGTCACCCAACGTGGCACATCACCAGCACTGGCAAGGCAGTAGATTGCGCAGTCATCTCCACAGCGGGTAATGTCACAACCCAACTAACAGCACAAACTACTACCTCAGTCAGAGCATGGCTTATTTTCCATCAATGATGTGTTCTGCTACAGTCCGGCGTAGTGTTTTAGACTTTGAATCCTACCCATGCAATGCGTAAAGGCGCGTGAATGTATTGCACGTTAAACGTAGGAGCTCATTCAATCCAATGGAAAACCCCACCCAAATCCCGAGCCTCGTGTTTCCCAGTCTTTCCAGATAACTATGGATTAATTCCAATTCCATGAGGTACAAGGTAAAATAGGATGCGCGGATGTATGGCGTCTAATTCAAATTTCACTTACTGAGACTACGGGTTTATCTGGTATGATAATTGCAAAAAGAATGATTGCGAAAATATTGAAAAATCGACATTTACTCTTAAAAATTGTGTTCTAATAACGGTCAGGATTCTTTCACCAGGTTATGTTGCATGGTTAACCTGATCTGTAGTGTGCTATTTGAGTGCACAAATGCGTGTCATGCCTGTGAAATTGCAAGTCCGTTTGAACACGTGAATATAGCTTACCTGAATTCAGAATTGGAAGCACCGGTTACAATGGTTTAGAGAAAAACACACGCAAGCATACAAGTGTATCACTCGATGATCATGATGAGTATTGGATAACTAATTTACAAATATTAAATATATTGTCTCTTAGAAAAAGAAAACGTGGTTTAGGTCACCTACCGCCCGATCAAATAGCAGATGTGCAAAGTCAATGTAAGTCCTTTGGTCTTCAATCGATGCGAACATGTGTATTATGATTTCTGGATAATGCTGCAAAAAGGCGAAAAATCTGAAAAAATCCAGCACAAAATCATGAATGCGCTGGCACTTTCATTGGGTAGCTATTCCAAAGGAGCAGAGCCACAGTTGTCACGTAAGCTGGCAATGGCCGTATCTCAATGAATTTACCTGCATTGTACCCTACGTTTGGAACATGACTGTTGCTCAAATTCGCCGGGAACATCAGTACAGGGGCGTTAAGGGGCACGCCAGCCTCGCTTCCTATTGGATTGTGGGATAGGCAGTTACTCCAAGAATGTCCTTGTCCACAAGAGGGCATAAAACTCAAATAGAACATTCTGTTCCATTCTCTAACGCTTTCATTCACTTTACGAGCTATTCTGAAAGTAACACTTTCTCAGACGAACACATGAAATCAGAAAATGGACCCACAGAAGGCTTTACACAACTTTATTGAAGATTGTGTATAAATACACATGCACATTTTAAATGTAAACCCAAGTGAACTCAAGTGCAGCCAAACCTGGAAACGCCATCATGTCATCATTATCATGCAAGCCTGTCTGGATTCACTTTACAAAAAAAGTCCCAAACGATAGAACCATCCTTTTTAAAAGACCCCCAATCCCTCTCCCAAGAAGAGTAAAAGACGAGACTTCTTATCTAATGTGTGGACTAAAACCATATCCCTATGCATCTTCGGTCTTGCCAAGGCCTGAAATACATTTTCTGGTGTTGATTATTATTAAATGCGTACATATAAATAAATAAACTTTTATCAAATGTGCACTCACAGAGTGAACTCTTATGTACAATATTGTATAGCCTGAATTTACTCAGGCAGGGGACACAGTTCTCCAAAAACCTCATAAATATCCATTCCAATAACAAAGATTGTCCAAATCTAAGGTTTACCGGCACTTATCTGTGTATTTTTAGAAAGGCAATGTTGCTTGCCAAGTAAAACTCTCTAGTCTGCTGGAATTAATATTGGCAATATTTGCAGATTAATTCAAAAATAATCTAATTATTGGCGAACGTTGGGAGGGAAATAGCCCACCGAATCTGCTTTTGGAAGTGCTTGTTTGTTAGTCTTGAGATCAATGAGGTTTTTAAGGGAACCAAAACCCCAGCCTTATCCCTATTACTCCCTCATCTCTCTCCATGCTTTAAACAAAGGACAACGATGAAGCATTTTCCGTAGGAAGTATATACAATACAGCAGTACCCACGTATGCACTAGCTAATATCAAAGGCAATAGACTCCTATTCCAATGTTCACATTCAACCAAAGCAAGAGTAAAGGGGGCAAAAGAACACCAGCACTACTCTGTCCATACAATGAAAGCATCAATCAAAAAAAGTCTGTTCGTTCCTCAGTCATTCAACATACATTCGAGTGCTCCTGTGTATTTTAAAAAAGCAAAAGAAAAGTAAATTTTTGGCTTGTAAAAGCAGCTTCAGCTCAATGATGTCTGTATGACAAAGAGAATGAACTATGTTATGTCTGTGTGTGTGCATATGTGTGTGCGTATGTGTGTGTGTTTGTGGAGGGCCTTGCAACACAAGACAGTGTGCTGCGATGATTTACAAACAAAAGGCTACAGATCTGAGATTAAGATTTAAGGCTGAGGTGATGGAAAGCCGGAGAGGCTAAATCGGCTGTAGTCACCACTATACATAATCTGAAAGAGCCTTTACAATAAGGCTGAGTTTACAAAGCAGCAGGGGAGAGGGAGAAACAGACAAACCTTAGCAAAAGCTTTTAATACTACTCTACAGCCTCAGTGAAAGTACCTGAAGGGTGGGGGCATAAAGCATAAAGCTGACTAAGGTCGGTTAGGTAGCCAACATTACACTCGCTGTATCTTTATTTTTGCGTCTAAAAAGACAGTTTACTGTTAAATCTGAAAGGAATATAAAGCTTTCAAACTTTGCTGACTTTGAGGATGTATACGAAGATTAATATTGAGTATCTATATCGAATGCTTTGGTTAGCCAAACATATCGCCAATTTTGCTTTGGGGACCGCCCCCGTCCCCTAGCTATGGATTACAAACTAGAGGGCCCATGAAAGGGAGAAGCTTTAAAATATAAAGGGTTATGTTGTTACATTGGTTATGTATCTAAATATTCAGGTTTAAAACATCAGCTGCATCACCAACACATATTGTAGCTGGGATATTTTGGCTGCGTTTGTACACTGAAAAACCATGTTGCTGCTTCTGACTATTGGTTTTGTGAAGGCGGCTTCTGAAATGTTTTAGCTTTTTTTTGCAACTGAGAAAACCCTGTGAAGAAAGTAGTTGCAAAATGATATACGTTTCGAATGGCATTGGCATATAGGGAAATAATAAACATAAAAAAGGAAAGCGTTGTTGTGCATAAGGAGGTGATTGTGCAGCAAATTAATGGACTAAAACACTTTCTAAATAACGTTTCAGTGCACATCCAGGGGAAATAAATCTCCAGATTTCAGTGTTCAGAAGTCTATACAAATGCTTAAATAATACCATCAATAATAAAATGATATGCTAGCAATGTGGAGAGAGAGAGAGAGAGAGAGAGAGAGAGAGAGAGAGAGAGAGAGCGCAAGACGGAGATAGATATATACAGTAATTAATCAGATAAGATTTGAGGTATGACCACCATGAACATTCCGAGTCGATTTGTGAATAATGAGCAAGTGAACAAAGCTTCTAAGTGAATCTGGCTGCGATCCCTGATGTAAGTCAAAAACAGACAATTGTTCCGGGGAGAAAAGTGGTAAAAAAAAAACAACTCTTCTAAGAAGGACACACAGACACAAACACACGCATACACAAACAGTTACCCGACCACATGGGAGGCCTCTGATTGCTTAGCATTTCGTACCCTGGCAGCGCCAACACCTTTAGCCCCCACCCACCCTCTAGTCTTTGACCTCAGGATACCCCTGCTAACCAAATCCATTGCGGCTGCATTGGCCAAGGTCCAAACTGGGGGGGAGTGGAGCTGTGTGTGTCCATATGGCTTTGGATGGATATATCCCCTGTCCCTCTCTAGTGGTTGACAACTGTTAATTGGTGTTCATGGTGACATCTCGATTGGGCACCTCTGCATCGTTGTCGTTCTTTCTGTGGGTGTTGTCGTTCAGGTCCTCTTCTTCGCTCTGAGCCGAGGCAGCAGTGGCTACTCCTTTGGTGGAAGTGGTCTTCCTCTCCGCCCAATCCCCCTTGTTCTCATCCTCCTCCTCATCCTCCTCTTCTTCTTCGTCCTCCTCCCCATCCTCCTCCACTCCTTCCACCTCTTCTTCTTCTTCTTCCTCCTCCACCTCCTCTACTTCACGATCTAAAGCGAAGTAACCTGTGCCTTTCAAAGTGTCCTGCCGTTGGTAGAACAGCACATACCCGGCTTTGGACTAGTTACACACACAAACAAGAAAAAAACACACACACACATTTTAAAACTGATAAAAAATGTTTTTACATGATTTGAAAAGTTTTTCTATGTTAAAAAGTATCATAAGCTGTGGCCAGGAAATAGTAGACAGTCATGCATACACATATATTTAGGATAAAAGCCAGGCCATAAGGAAGACACTCACCACTATCTGATCCTCGTTGGCTGGAGAAACACTGCTGTCGTCAAAGTTGTACCACTTGCCATCGTCCTTATTATTTGCGTAACCAGTGTCTGAGGAGGTGAGTGAAGAATTGGGATGTTAAACAAGTTGTACTCGGGGATTAAGGGGGTAACGGACTCAAACTTAATAGTGTATGCATAATCATAAAGACAATTTAGCTCAGTATTCCACTTCAAAAACATAATTTTTTTACACGACAATGCTAAACTACTGAGCCTGTGGAGGACTCTATAGAATAGAAATGGCACCCAAGTCTACAGCATGATGCAACCAGCTGAAGTAGCAGAAGTGTAAACTTACAGTGGCCTCCTCCCATTCCTCCATAGTGGTTAGACACAGCGATGAGGTCATAGACGCAGGGACCGGCATTTGGGTTGATGAGGAACTCTGACATGTCCAGGTCTCTACACCGCAAAGAAAAAGAATCAATCAGTCAATGACCCAATCAGTGCAGAGTGGCACGGCCTATAGGTCTCAAGGTGAGCGTGCACCAGGTTTACACAACTGCATAAGGTGGAGAGCACGTCCTCTTGTTGTTTTCTTAGTTTTTATCAGAAAAATCATTGAAAAGTTACACTTCGATGTACCAAATAAAGCAGCCACTATGTACTACCAGGTAGTCCTAAAATGTACTGAAAAAAACAATCCCAGCAGGAACTTCAGAGGTGCCATTCAACACACTGCTATTGTAAAGAGGGATTATTTGAATATTTAGTCTCCCACTCTTTCGCCATTCTACTCTGAACGCCTGTCATTAAAGTGTTTCTCTCAGAGCAGCCACAGGATGTTTTTCAGTTTTTGCACAATTCTCTCTGAATGAGAAGTGTATTTTATCTGTCTTGCTTCTAAAAAAACTTTTCTTTACATGCAATTTGCCCACATTTTTACATAAAATAAGTCAAATACAGAACATATTCAGTAATGTTATTTGTTGCTTGAAAATAAAAAGGACAACTTAAGAGCATATTTATCAGCATATTTTCAATCTTAAAAAATTTTGTTTGATAATTTCACTTCAGTAAAGCCAAGAGGGATAGGGGACTCTCTTAAAATACCTGTAGCACAGCCCTTTAAGGACGGTCTTTTATTTACCTCAGGGGGAAATCAACCAGTGAGTCCAGTTTGTCTCTCATGTAGCGACTGTAGGAGAAGCGCTTGAGATGAACCACCAACACTGGGGGCAGAGACCAGAGGTCCAGTTTTTTTGTGGCCTGCTGGTGCTCCTTACAGGTTGGACAATACCTGAAACCGGAAGAAAGACAAAATATTTACACACTCACACACATAAACATACAAATGCATACAGGGTATATAAAAACCAAACACCTGCAACTGGACAAATCTTGTGAATTTCAGCAAACCTTTCCCATGTTATCAGACCATACGTGCTATATGTTCTTGCGTAAAGTGAATGAATTGAGATTACTCTTCCAGTGATCATGTTAGTTTCTCACCATGGGTCCTCTGCCCCCAGTTTTTCTTTGGTGGTGAAGAGCTCTATGCAGTCTCTCAGCTTGAAGAATGCCTTCTTTTGGGGCTTGTACTCCATACTCTCATGCTTGTCAAAGTCCTAGCCAACGTCAAAAAAGAAACGAGTATTTGTTAATCTGGTTTAAGTGTGAAGCTGATGAAACCTTGAGGAAAGAGCTGAAATCTCTTTCTGCTGTCAGATTGCCTCATGAGGGTCTAGATATGGTGTGTTAGCCGTACCTCGGCTACACCTTCATCAAAGTATTTCTTCTTGACCTCAGGCTTCCAGTCCAGAGAGAGATATGATCGATCTGGAAGGGGACACAATCTTTTAAACAACTACACACAGACTTGACTTTGTTATAAAAAAATAAATTTATGTAAATATCAACAAATATTAAACCCATTCTTCCATCATTTCAATGTTGATTAGAACATGTAATGATAATGGATCCATCTTTTCATATATATCCAACCCTACGGTACACACCACTGAGTCGAAGGTGTCCCTCGTCAAAGCGGATCTGCCTGGGCTCATCCTTGATGAAGCTGAAGTCTGTCTTGCCCATGTTGTTGAACTGGAATGTAAAGAGTCTCTTCTTTTGGCTTCCTGCTGACTGCCCTTTGGTCGAGTTCTCCGGGGCAACCCCGTTCTCCAGCTCATTGTCCCCGCCCACGGAGTCCTCGGATTGGCTATTTTCATTCTCAGAGGGCAGCTCCTGGTCCTGACTGGACTCATCGTCCTGATCGTCAGTTTCCATCTCACCTAGAAGAAGCAGCCAGCGTATTTGTAATGGTGTACATGCTGGAGAGAAGATGGTGTGTGTGTGTGTGTGTGTGTGTGTGTGTGTGTGTGTGTGTGTGTGTCAGTGTGTTTACTCACTGGGGGAGCCCTCCTCCAGGACGCCATTTGTGGCATTGCCATTAACAGTGTGTTGCTTTGAGGATCGCTTCTCTTCACACTCTTCCTCAACAGCAGCGCGCACAAACCGGCTAGAATCAAAACAGGCATAACGTGTGAACATCACATACGGCATAGTATTCTAAATAAACAAAATCCAGACACATTCAAAAACATGCTTCTAAAAAAACATGCTTTCTGTGACTGAAAAGAAAAGGAACATGCGTAGTCACACGAGTCAGCAATTAATTGGAGTTGTCCATAAAGTTACATATAATTAAGAGTGGTATTCTTTGGAATTAACATTGCAAATGAAAGAAACTCCCCAGAAGAAGATCTAGTACCAGAGACGGAGGAGCAGCATGTTGTAGAGCTTGTCCTCGCTGAGCGTGCGAGGCACGGTGATGAGGAAGGGCTGGCCAAACAGCGGCATGCTGGTGTGGTTGTAGCCCGACTGCTTGTACTTCTCCCTCAGGTGCACCGGGATCACCACGTGGTCCGTGTCCTCGTGGCGGTTCACCGACACCTCAAAACTACGTGAAGAGGAATCAAGGACATCTTTTGAATTAGGCCTTAATTGCATACAAGACATTGACCTTTGGACACTTTCTAGATATTTCAGGTTAAATAGTACACAGTTTTAATAGAATCTCAAAAATGAATAAGTAATATGTAGAATCTATGTTGCTGACAAAGTTCAGTGCGTAGCAGCACACAACACTTACATTTGACCATTTGAAATGAAAATACAGCTTGGTTCAGCTTTGCCCTCTTAGTGAGTTGTCTGCTAGAGAGCTTAGCGATAGCAGCCTACATAATGAAAACAGTAAGTGCAACATATTGCAAATGCCTGCACCGGGCCAGACTAAACTCTATGGCATTTTGTTTGACAGTCAGATGAATGTGAATCAGTATTGCAGAAATGTTTGGGCTTGATGAATCATCTGTCAGACAAGTTAGGACAGTGTTGGTAGTTTTCTTTAAGGCATAGGGACACACAAACTGTGGTAATTTCTGTTTTCTTGTGGAAAGACAAGTCTTGCCAAGCTTAAGAGCTACAGTCAATGGGCCAGGCTTCAGCAGCACCCTGTGAAGTCAGTGTGAAACCCTAAAGCTAAAGAAACACTTACACGTAGATGTCATCCCTCTCCATGATGCTGCTCAGGTTCTCATTGGTGGCAAAGATTCGGTGGAACCGGTGGTTGTAAATGTCTGTTACAATCATCTGGGTTAAAGGAGGACAAAACAATTGAGTTATCATAGGGACCTTGGTCTGGACATGGATTTGAGTCAACTAAACTACTGGGTCTTATCAGTCAGAGCGTTATCAGTTACCACCTAGGGCTAAACAACTATATGTATTTTAGTGGAGCAGAAAAAGCAGAGAAGAAAATACAACAGCTTTCAGCTATTTCTACAAAGAGTAAGTAATGTCAGTGACTCTTACCTTCTCAGCAGGAACCCCTGATAGGTTGAAGAGGGAGGTGCACAGGTCAGAGATGTAGCCCACCTTGGGAACTGTCAGCTTGAACTGGAACAACAATGACATTGCAGGTAAGCTTCCATTCTGTGCTCCCTTACAAATAGCACGTGCAAGTATAAAAATGTCAAAATCAAAGTGCAACAAAGATGTGGCTTTCATGTAAATGACAGAGTCCAAAATATAATGCAGGTTTTCAAATACAAATGAAAATGTAACTTCCTAATTGGCATATCTGGTTAACTCAAAGTGCGAGGGATTGTCAGTCGCTGCCCTACCTGGGTAGGTTTAGCCAAAGGGTCCAGTCGGACCAGGTAGACCTCCAGCGTGCGCTCCTTCTTCATGGGAAGCGGTAGAGTCAGGTAGCAGAAGGGGTCAAAGGTCACCGAGACCTTGGCACAGACGGGGCAGACCAGAGTGGACTTGAACAGGCCGTGGAAGATGTCCACAATGATGGAGTCGTTCCTCTTAATGTGGCTCTCCCACGCCTCCTCCGCCACAAGCTGGGGAGACAGAACCACCGACCACGTCAGTTACTCAAAGAAACAACAAGGAGACCAGAGCACTGACTGAATGAAAGACTCAAAACCACCACTGTATGTCAGTGTAAGGAACACCGAACAAAAGCAAAGACCATGTCTCAGTGAGTGGAAATTGTGTGAGTTAAAACTTAACGGGTGATATCGTACTGACTGATTCTCTGAGGTGCTACATGTGTAGTTGTACCTTGTCAGGTCTGCCGTCGGCGTCTTTAAGCTGGATGTAGGGCTTCTTCCTGATGCGGTTCAGGTCCTCGTGGAGGCCATCCAACAGAAAAGCAAGCAGTTCATGGGAGTCTTGTTGTTGGTAGCCTGAGAACTGGGGAGCAAAGCGGCCCACCTGCGTCTGTATGGGGGGATATACAAATAATGAGACTTGCTCCTCTGATTTGAAAGGAAAAGTCCAACTCCCATGCTAATTTAACAGGCCTGCAAGATTATGACATTTTTAGACACCGATGTATAAAATGTAAGAGGATTTACCTTGAAAGGTCGGGGGGTGACATAGCTGAACTTTCCTGACCACAC
This sequence comes from Galaxias brevipinnis, assembly GCA_036023535.2. Lineage (NCBI taxonomy): Eukaryota > Metazoa > Chordata > Actinopteri > Galaxiiformes > Galaxiidae > Galaxias > Galaxias brevipinnis. Next base: position 44,717 of record JAVQIZ010118807.1, read on the forward strand.
CTGCTTAATGAGCTCAGCATATGCCTTGGCGATTTCCCCTTTCATCCCTAGCGGGTTGTCCTCATTGAGCTCCTCCGTGTACTTGTCTTTGAGGAAGTAGTCTGTCAGCGGTGGGATGTTGCTTAAACACTGTGTGTACAACACATCCAGGGGGACAACAGAAAGCACACGGCACTTTCAAGTGGTGCAAAAAAAAAAAAATCAATGGCTGGCCACAGCACCGCAATCAATGGCATTGTTCAACAATCACTCGAAACAATTAATCTCAGTTTAATTGCTAAGTGCTGCTTGTCTGTATGTCCAAATTTAAAGCCAAACATTACTTGACTAATCTATGACAGGGAAACATGTGTCTCTATAGCCACGGTGAGGAGTGTGTTACCTGCACAGCAGAGTTCATGAAGCAGGTGTTGCCCAGGTTGGAGAGGCCGCAGAGGCCCGAGCGCTCACTCTGCCGGCCCTGCTCGGGATAGTCGCAGCTGTTGTAGGGGTGGTAGGACGGTAAGCTGTAGCTCGAGTTCTTCACACTGCATGAGGAACACGACACACAGTCATAGTAATGCGAGAAAGGGGGCGTTTGCTTTGGAACCACACACTAGTAGAGCACTACAGGCTGGTGAAAGTGCAATCACGCCATCAAGTTAGTTATTGCATAGGCGGTCATTTCAGTGGCTCAAAATCAACAATAAACAGATTGTGTTAAAGACAACAGACCAAAATAGCCTCTGTTTATAATTTATACTACTGAGTGGAGAAATTTGAGATTATGCTGTGCTAGCATTTCTCTTTTTGCTCAAAGCCTGAAAGCAGAAGGGCCTTTAGAGCCTCCTCCACCAGCAAACCCCCTGGGGACAGAATTGAGCTGTGGTAAGCAGATGGCTCAACGTTAGGGCCCTGTCCTGCAGCATCAGCAGACCTGGGGGAAGGATCCAAGGCAGCCGCCGGGGCAGGAGGGTCCCATCGATCGATGGACGCCGCGGCTGCAGCGCTGACCGTGGCGGCCGCGCTGGCTGTGGCAACAGCAGCCGCCTCCCGGCTCAGCGTGACGCGCTCCACGCGCCTCTCGAGCTCCACTGCCTGGGGCCTCAGGCACCACCAGCAGCACAGGAGCATCGCATCTCAGCCCCGCCGCCCCCGGCTGCCGCCCGCATCTCCCCGGCACTCTGAACAGAGTCACAGAGACCCCGCAGAGCCAGAGCCCCTGGATCAGTCCAACTCCCAGCTTCCAATACGGAGTTTGGAAATCAACCAATAATGTTTGGCTGGAACAAGGTTTTCAAAGAGTGTAACTCCAGGAAAAATTCTCCTCCGAGGCTGTCCGGTCGTGAAATCCTTGCTAACCTTCAAGTCCCGTCCAGTGCAGCTTTACATTTACAGGATTCGACTAAGAACTAGTACCTGCAGAGACCATAGGGGATACTGTCCTACACTGCCAACAACGCATTACAAACACTGTCAGAGCAACATCTCCAGAGCAGATACCCAGCTCCTGGCCGCCTCCAGGGACAGCTAGCGACTATCTCCGATCTCTCCCTCCGGCCTGAAGCCCGTAGTGTGTCCTGCTCCTCATCGCCTCCTGTTCCCTGCTCCAATACTTCCAGTCCCGCTGTCCGAGGTCATCGTACCATCCCTCCTGCCCATGTTGCAGTGTGCTCTCCTCTGCTACCCAAAGATATAAATAGCAGCATGGAAGCCTTAATGCTCCAGCTCCAATGAGGTACAAGGTGGATAGAAGGGAAAAAGGGGGAGGGGACAAATGGAGGAGAATAAATGGGTAAAGGGAGAAAAGGTACAGTGGAACAGAAAATGAGCAAGATAAGGAGAGATGATGAAAGTGGGGGGGAGAAAGAAGAGTAAAACGAGAGAGAGAGAGAGAGAGAGAGAGAGAGAGAGAGAGAGAGAGAGAGAGAGAGAGAGAAAATGAGTAGGGGCCTGGCAGGAGAGAATGAGGCGATAGAGGGAGTGGCTGAAATGCCACATCCAGCTGAGGCTGCAGTAATTTATAGCCAAGCAGCCACAACTCATGCCCCTCCTGCTCTCTCTCTCTGGGCTAGCCATACACGTTTCTTCACATGCTATTAGGTGCTTCCATCTGCATCTCAGGGACACAAGCTCCGGAGGCTGCAGGGAGGACGAGAGGAGTGTGTAAATAAATCAGGAGGGAGGACTCAACGTTGCTACATCATGACGTAGCAGAGGAGGGCAATGAGGTGGGGACATGAAATGTATTCTGAAGGTCACCATAGCTACACAATATATGCAGCACAACGAGGGGGAGAGACAGAGAAAATACCAGGAGTCAGGGAGCAGTGTCCTAGTCTAGAGAGGCGTCATCACAGGGATTGCTGTATTGCTAACTGCTACCACCTGATGCTTAAATAAAAATGCCAGCGGTTCAATAGGCAGTCTTGCACACTTGCACAGGCACACTCCACATGAAAATAGCAACCTATGCATAATTGAGATACACATGATTTTCTGGCTGCGCAGTGAGCTGACAGGCTAGCAAGTGGGAGGAGGGTATCCCATTCCTCAGTCAGCTCGATGGGTTTTCGTGATTCAGACAGGCGACAGGGATTTTGAAAGATTTGCAATCCGTCTTTTAAAATAATAGAATATTCCAATAGCCTTGTGACTGTAGAGGCTAGGTGTAGTCTACCCAGTACATCATGCTAGAGTGGTGCTGCTAACCATCACTCAAAAAACAGAAGACCAGATAAAAAAAAAAAGGATTGCTACATATATCTTTGCTTTGAACGCACAAATACTACATCCACACACTTGACAGAAATGGTAACCGGGGAAAGAGTTATGATACTTACTTCTAGGACATACACCCCCATGCAGTGGTTAACCAGATAGAACGAAAAAGAGCAGTTTGGAAAGTGAGCACAGTAATCTACACTTCCCCTCAGAAGCAGTCTCTGGCATCAGTCTTACTGAGCCTCTGAATCCCATAAAGGGCCCATAAACACTTTTGCTTTACAAGGCAAGGTTTGGCTATATCAAATGAGAAAGGGAAAAAAAAGGTTGCATTTGAACTGCAGTAAGCTCATGTGTCCTGAGACTGAGAGCACAACTCTAACTCAATAGCCCGTCAAAGAAATGAAACAAGCACAGCCATACAAGCCTTGCGTAACCAATATTATGAGGTGGCCATCGCAAACCCCAGAACACAGCCACAGGTTGGCTTCCATGTTTGCAACACAAACACAAAAATTCCCCATGCAGTACAAAAGAACACAATGGAAGAGGACATTTTCACTCTCAATTTGTAATTTTGTGAAATACTGTAATCTGGGAGAGTTTGGTGTCATCATAGCTCAACTTCCTAAACACTAAAGCGAGAGCTCTGCACTACACAGTGTGCAGTGTCTCTGGCTCAGTCCCTCCCTGCCCACCCCCCTCAGACTAGTGGCAGCCCCACTAGGCCTTACTTCCTGCTGTTGAAGCTGCTGTTATGATTGTTTGTGAGAGATGAAGGAGAGATCTTTGGCAAAGCAGAGAGATTGGAAGCGCCAGAAGACCTTCAAAAGATAAGAATATTATGAGTTAGAAAGGAGGAGAAATATACAGTTGAGGGGTTCAGGAGAGGTGTGTAAACGTGTCGACTCAAAATATGAGATGAGCAAGAAAAATAGAGATATGCAAGCAACTAAAGGCCAAGCAAATTGGATACAGGGAAAATTCCCCAACAGATTGATTAAGGTGGAGAAAAATACAAGCAATATCCGATAGGCGTCTAATTAACCACAACCAACACCAGGTCAACAGAAAACTCCTTCCTATCCCTGGAGGCAAATACTTGTTGACAAAAACTAAATGAATGCCGTTGAAGCCTCCTACTTACTTGGCTGTTGTGGATCCCCGAGGCCAACTGCCATCTTCATTTTTCTGTTCTATTACAAGAATCTAAACAAACAGGAGGAACACATGAGAATACAGATAGAGAATCACAAACCACTTTGGCATGCATAACGGCTCAATCCTCTTCTGTAGCCTATATCTGTGCACAGTTTCTACAATAAAATCCTACCATGGCTTAAATTACAGGAATACAAGACATCAACCCTTTACTAATACTACTAGTAGACTGCCCTCCCTTCCAAAGAGGAGGGCTCCAAATAACTAAAGTCAGGAAGCCGGATGGACTATAGGCCTGGTCCACTTAGCGTGGCTTTGTTCAAGGCAGGTTGAAAAGAGCCTGACAATCCTCTGGAACAGCTGCCAGTGAATGCCATGGCCCTCCTGCCTGCAGGCCTCCAGCCACGGGCCCATTATGGCCAGTTGTCTAGATTGATCTGGGCCTTGTACAGAAAATGCCTGCTGTGTCTAGTCAACTCCCAGGTGGCAGCTATGTACTCATTACAAGTCCAAAACACTCTTGAGTAATCTACTTAAAGGAAGAGTCTGTTCTTACAACTGATGTTACAACTCTATTTATCCCGGGGATGCTCTGACTTGTTCGGATAGTTTTGACATCCACATTGACAGTTTTAGAGTATTTCCGGTACTCCATTTAGCTACATACTAACAGTTTGACTAGAAACCTAGAGTATGCACTATAACCTAACGAGAAAAGGAAAAACTACCAAAACACAAGAAAATAGCTTCCAAATATCCCATAACGATTCAATTAGTCACGTTGGGTCTTCTGAGACTAATATAAAGCCATCCTCTACATCATTTAAGATATTAGTTGTAAGCATTTTCGCAACCTAACATGGCTAATTCATATTGGCATGTTTTTTGGTTTTAATTAACTTATCATGAAACTAAACGGAAAAACAGATTGTATGTAAAAAGGCCTAAAGGGATGTAAAAACTATCTGGAGCGGTTGGAACAACTCTGGGAGAAACGGAAAGAAGGCAAAATATCGATAACACCAAACTACTTCTTTAATGCATAATTTATCCGGATTTGTCAAAGCTTTATTGTCTATTGTTGGGGCTTATAATTATGTAATATGTGATAACATTTGTACTTGTTAATGGCTGACAAGTGTGGTAAATGAGAGAAGCTTGAACTTGGCATTCAAGCATTTCACAATGCCAGTGTGACTTTGTCCTGTAGTTGTAACCACTCTAATCCCAGTGTTTTGACAAATGGAAAAGGGCATTCTAGACAGAAGTCCATGGCCTACCTGTCCCTGGTAAAGGCCAGCATCCTGGATGGTGCTGTCTGGTTTGGTTAAGGGCTCAAAGGTGTTGCTCATGTACTTGTTCCACAGCCGAGTTTCCTTCTCGTCTGGAATGCTGAACAACTTCCGCATGTCCTTCTCTATGGTGTCTACAGCACACAGCATGATATGTCAACACAACTTATTATCTCCTAAAACCTGTTTAAAAGGACCACATAACCACATTGAATGACAAAGAAAACACTAATAGGGCATGCTCCTTTGTAAATAACATACTACAACTGCAATTTATAGTGAATAGGAATATTTCAAAAGAAAAACAAAGCCTAATAATGGAATTGCTGTTATGTGTGATGGTGTGCATAGTGTGTTTTGTGTGCCTCAGGGAGCAGCGAGTTGGCAGGTCTTGTGGGAACACATAATTTGGCTGTGGCCAAAGCTCAGCCAGCTCATGAGCAAGTTGACCAACAAAGATCAAGAGTGAACACTGGCGTGAGTCTGTGTGATGAACTAGGTCAAGGGCAAGGCTATGTCAACAGATCCCTTTCAAATAGATTATTACTGATTCAAATAAACTGTTTCAGTTAGATTTGCGTCTGCGGGCTGTGGCAGCAGGGGTCCTTGCCTACCAATCGTATCTGCCTTGCTGAAGCGGCGGGTGATGACGTTGTCCATGTCACTATCTTCACACAGCTTCAGCTCCGTCAGGTAGACCTCCACTTTGCAGTGTTTCACGAACATACCCTGTTCAACCACCTGTTCAACACAAGCACACAGCCTTTGCTTGAATGCTTGACAATATGTAGAAATCCAGATTGAAATTCGTCAAAATTCTTTGCTGTTTACATTTTTACTGTCAAGAGAACTTGAATGATACTCATAAGCATTTTAACTTTGATACAATAGTATAAAGTTGCAAGCTTAAACTTCCAATAGTTTGACAGCGGGAAATGATCAAGTGATCAACTTGCTAAGCAACTGAGAAAGGAAGTTTAGTCACCACTAATGCATGAGTCACGAAGGACCTTAATTTAGCAATGGAGCGTGGAGACAGCTGAGGGGCGCTACTCTATTTATTTCACACATATCTCCCAGCCTTTACAGCAGGCTACCACAGGACTGGGGGAGCTTAAAAGCAACTCCAGCGATCTGTCCCTCACAGGCGTACACCCACAAACACCCACACCCACACACACACACACACACACACACACACACGTCAGATTCAAACTCACCCTCTCCTCTCCCCTCACTTACACAATACCCACATGGTTCCTTCGAGCAACTCAAGGGGGGAAAAGGCGGCCGCAACTATAAAACACTTGACAGAACTCTCACTAAGTTGTCCAACACTGATGCTGCCACCTTCTCTTCCCTCCCTCTATTCCAGTGCTTATCTCTGTCTTTCTTTCACTCCTTTCTCTTAAAAACCACAGACAAATCTCCGTTTGACCTCAGCCGGCATTCCTCCACTTCACAAAACAAGGACACTCCAGATCCCTCCGATGGTGTCCGGTCGTCGGAATTCAAAGACCTGCGGCAAGTGACGAGCAGCACCAAACCCAGGCAGGACGACAACAACCACTAATCTAACACTGAAAGGCTCAAACAACTACCATAAGGAGACCCGCCAAAAAAAGAAGAGAGATCGTTTTGAAAGAAGAAAAGTGGGCACCTCCTGCATGTTGTGTGTCGCAGATCGCTCCATGTTGTGTTTCAGTCATCCAGAAGCCAGTCTGAAAATAGCAAAGGCTGTGGCTACTCGATACCCCCCGCAACATACATGGCAAAAATGGGTGGGGTCAAATGAGAGGAGGAATGGGGGGGGGGGGGGGGGGGGGGTGGTGTGGTTGATAGTGGGGGGGGAAAAGGTGTACAAACCCCCCCCAAAGCACCCAAGAAGCCAAGACTGTGGGG
>JAVQIZ010118828.1:0-11483 GCA_036023535.2 Galaxias brevipinnis
CATCAATAAAAGACAACACAACATACATTTCTCAGGCATTTCAACACACGTGCAGCATAACACACAAACACACAATCACGGGTACATACTTGGAAAATATGTTATACTTAGGAGCTTGCTTTAGCATATTCCTAGTTCCTAGTTTTGTTGTTGTTGTTGTTGTTGCTGTTGTTGTTGTTGTTGTTTGGGGGGTGGGGGTACAGCAAAAGTTCAGCCCAGACTTGATATAAAGAGAGTTGTTTTGTGAAAGGTTTGGAGGGGACCTAATTGCTATAGCACCCCTGAAATTTTTTGTTAGCACCCCCTAAAGTATTTTTTTGTGCATATACAAACATAAAACTCCTTGACAAAAACGCCCCTTCGACATCCCCAATTTCGCCACTATAGTCAAGCTGCAGACCACATCTGGGCGTAACCTGCCAAGGGGGCGTAACCTTCCACCATCGGTTACGCCCACTTTTCTGCTTATTGGCTGTTACATAGCCTCATCAGTAATGCCTATCTTTTATGCTTATTGGCTGTTACATAGCGTTATCGTTTTTTATTCTCATTGTCTGAAGCATATAGATTTACTTAATCGTTACTTATTGTTATTGTATATATAGGTTTTATTTGATTTGTTCTTGCGTATATATAGGTTTTATTTTATCATTATTTTATTCTTTATTGTTGCACAATACAGAGCAGCCCGGTTCACATTTCATTATCACTGTGCACAGTGTATATTGGCATAATGACAAATAAAAATTTTACTTTGAACTTTAAAATATAACATTGTCTTATTCAGATTCGGAATGCATTTTTAGTGTGAACTTGGGAAGACCAGGCCCATGGGGTTACAGGTTACTCCATCAGTTACCTGCAAAGTGAGGAGAGACGCAGGTCAATAAGAGTTCAAACAGATGACACCAGCCAGGGGTCATCACACGGTCTTACTCAGATTAGGCATTTTTATTTCTAGAATGTATGTTTAGTGTAAACCTTTTTTTTCCCACACACGATGACAATTAGATTTCAAATTAACATAAGCACCACATTCTTGTAACGGGGTCAGTGTTGGCATTGCAGACAGCAGCCAGGGTACTCCACGTCTCCATGGTAACCCCTAAGACTACCTCACCTTCCATTGCTATAAAAGCCTACCAGGATTTGAACTTCTGGTTGCATTTACAGCACTGCACCACCTGGAAGGGCACCCAATGCTTTCATTGGAAGCCAGTCAGCCTCTTTTTCCAAACTACGAAACCTGCAGACAGTTAACACGGATGTTGAACATGCATTTTGAAACATTCATGAAGGGGGATAATGTACAGGGAGCCAGTGTAGTTGGATAAGGGTCGGGGTGATGGGGTTGGTGGACTTGAGTGAGGATATGAGCAGCCGAATTCTGGACCATTTGTAGCCGGTTAAGTAATTTGGTGGGGAGCTAGGCTTGAAAGAACAGCATTGTAGTAAACAATACGTGACCAAATAAATGCATGGACCGGGACTTCAGCGTTTGATTGAGACAGGGACGGGCGAAGTCTGGCGATGTTGCAGAGATGAAAAAATGCTGTCCGAATTATGGAATTGATGTGATGTGCAAAGGAGAGAGTGTTGTCCATTGGTAGTAGTATTATTAGCAGTTGTATAAGTCTAGCCTCAGTGTGATCCCCACTAAAGGGGATTATCACTATTGTATTGATTTTTTATTGAATGCATTGACCTAGGGTGGTCCGGAGGCATTGAAGGTATATGGAGTGCACATCATGTAATTACAGAGGCAATGGGAAGATGTGGGATAAAAGAAAATCATTGCAGCCACTACCCAGCCACAAGAGAACATGAGATATGAGGGCCAAGTGAAGAGGAAGAGGTATAACATCTCATCAGTTATATTTTATTTAATTCGATCACATTCATAACAGTTCAATATCAGTGTAGCGATTGTTAGTGATAATGTGATATGCGTGACAAATAAACATATTTCAAATATTAATTGTATTATTGTTTGATCAATTATTATAACAGGATATTTTATTTATTCAATCATTTTGCACAATTTTATGTAAAAACTATTAATTGATTTATACATGTATTAATAGTAAATGTATTAATTGTTATCCAGCTAAACTTGTGATTTAGCGGACTCGAAAACCTTTGCAAGGCATCATACATATCACATTCTTAATAGGGGCTGAGCACCCCTAAAGGTCTGATCCTAGTCTTGCAACTAAAGAATTATATGTATCCGCATTTTCCCTAATTTGATTTATTGCTTCTTGAAAGGCTTCTGCTGCTTTTATAATGCCATTAATATACTTCTGTGTTTCAGATTGGCTATTCTCTTTATCCTGCCTGTTCAGCTGAACAAGTTCCTTGCTCTCCTGGTAAAGAAACGCAAAATCAACCACTGAAGAAAAAACTTCAATTGGGGAGGTTGCAGTGCGGATAGAATTTAGTATCTCATCCATGGGAAGACTGTCATTCAAATTATGAAGAGCGTCTTCGTTTAGGCCCACTCCAACATCGCTTACTGTACCCGCTGACATTTCCTTTAAAGCCTTGAAATGGTTTTGTATTTTATTCTGGATTGACATAAATATGGTTATGTACTTTTCACACTTTTTTAAACACTCGTTGATTTTACCAGTGCATTTTGACCTTTCTTTCTTCTTGACACTCTTGAAAACATCTCCTGTAACTCTCCCCCCTAAACTTACGGCTGAGCCTAGCCCAACGAAAAGTAAGGATAACCCGAAAGTAAAAGGAGCCGCAATCCCCCCGGCTACAGCAACAGCACCTCCAGTTGCCCTAACTGCAGCCATACTCACACTGCTTTTGGTGTTTTGCTTGTGTTTTTTTTCTAATTCACTGGCCAGAGACAACAGATCCTTTACATTACTTTGGAATAGACCCAAATCTTTGTCAACATGACCCTGAAACTCTGTGATGCTTCCTCTGAGATCTTCTCTTCTTCGGATTTCTTGTCTTCGGCGGTCACCTTCTAGTCTTTGGAATTTTTCTTCAATTTTTTTGAGATCTTCTTGTCTTTGGAATTTTTCTTCTATTTTTTTGAAATCTTCTTGTCTTTGGAGTTCTTCTATTTTTTTGAGTTCTTCTTGTCTTTGGAGTTCTTCTGTTTTTTTGAGATCTTCTTCTCTTTGGAGTTTTTCTGAAAAGAAGAGGGAGTCCATCATCAGTCCACTAACAGTCCATTAAGCAAATATTGTTAAGAAAAGTGGACACTCGACTTTATATATATATATATATATGTTTATACATATGTATGTACATAGAAAACAAATTCACACAAAATAAGGCTATAAGATCGTAGTGACTTACCCTTTCGCTCCTTGTCAGCACTAAAAAATTGACCCATAGCTTGGCTCTGATCAGCTGCTCCACTCAAACAAAAAGTCTTAGTTGGTCCTTGGGGCAGAAAGAAGGAAAAACCTATATAAGTGACAGAATATAGAGGCTCACAAGCTACTAAAGATCCGATTTTAAAGGGGTTTTAAAAGGAAAAATTATTAAAAGACAGCACACAAAACACCTAAAATACTAGCTTTTGACAATTTTGTAAGGACAGATTTTCTTGGTGGTGGTCAGTGCACAAAGTGAGGTTGTTATACAATGCCAACAGAATATAACTTGAAGATATCTTGGTGCAAGCACAAAATTAGTTGATGAAGCAGTGCAGTATGGACTGAGAATTGCAATGCACTTTATATTGTAAGGAAAATTAGACTTTAGTTGTAGTGATCAGAATTAGGTCCATGTTTATATAGTAAGCAGCATATACTTCTGTGATAGAGGAAGTTATTACAAACACAGCAATTTAGTTGCCATGGTATGTCTGTTCAAAAAAGCCAAAAGAAACTAAAGATTATTTCAGTTATTTCATAAAAAGGGCTGTTAAGAAGTTCAGCACCTATTCAGTTTACAAATACCACAAAACATAATTGCACAAACAAAAAATTAAGCTAGGTCAAAACTAGTGCTTGTTTGTAAAAGTACAGTACATTATGTCTTCATCTGACATTTAAAGGTAAATATGGAGTTAGCCACCCACAAACCTACTGTGAGATATAATCTCCTACCTTTTGATGATCATTGTCTCTTCACTGGTGTTGTTTTGTAGTTTTCACTTCATACAGTGCAGTGGATACTGGTGACAACAAACAGAAACAGTAAAGGAACTTTGTTTGCTGAAAAGTAATTTGACCTTAATGTATTACGTTATTCAGTTTTTATTCAATCTCCATTTAATATAATCCCTCCCAGGAAAATAACAAATGATTAATAGTTTATTGAGGTTGTTATCACACTGCGCATGCACAAAGCAACCAACAAACTAAATAAAAAAACTAAAGGACATGTAAGTCTGAAATCCGAAAATCGTGAAATATACGAACTGTATTGAGTAGAACTATGTCAGGACAGGTGTCTAGTGTGTTATTAATAAATGATTGATACAACGACAAACAGACTAAAAGAAAAAACTAAAGGAAACTTGCCTTTTAAAGTATAAATATTGTTAAATCTGAGAATCATTGAATGCACTTTTTAATAATTTGAGCTAAACACTACACTGATGTCTAATTTAAAAAATTGATAATTTATACAACACTAACAGAATAAATAAAGAAATTATAGGAAACTTGACCATCAAGTTACAGTATCATTATGTCATTATATTAGTATCATTATATCTCATTGCAGTATCATTAAATAAACTTAAGATGTTTTTGAGCAAGACTACAATTTGAAAGTAACTGGGAAATGACAGTTAATAATAGAATTGTGCAAATCCAGACAAAAACAAACTGAACTCTAATTCTACGAGCAGACGCTCTCTTCACAGAAGTGTGGAGGGTCTTTTCCAAAACATTATAGGATAGGTATATTGCTTACCATCCAGTTTTGCAAACATTAAATCCCCATAACAATATTTTTCAACATTAAATAACATCAAGACAAAGATGTTACGGTTCTGAACAATTGCTTTGGCACTGTTAACACAACATTGTGGTATTTTTTCAAAACTCTAGACATATGTATGGATGTACATTTTATCTATGGATGTGATACTTCATCACCATCCTTTATCAGACACTGTGTCTATGGTCGCATGTACCATTTTTACAGACTGCTTTCATGTTTTACAGCATCTGCAGGCCTGTGTCATTGCTTTTGCAATACTCCTTACTGATGAGGGATTTCAAAGCAAGAGTATAAAAATGTTAGTATTCACCTACAACATGGAGCAGGCAGGTCAGAGGTCATAACTGAGGCCACACAGTGAGATGAGGAAGAGGAGCAGGGGGAGAAGAAGGACGAGGATGTGGTGGGAAAAAGAATGGCTGCATTTGAGGAAGATGTTTTTGTTTGACACTTTGTAGCAATACTTACATTAATGCTGACCTAAGTTCGTGATTTTATTTCAAAAAGTAAACATATTTCACATTTTAATGATTCCACTGTTTCTGTCTACTACCCCTTTTACACAAATGCATTTAGAACCACACTGAAACATGTACCAAATATTTCACACTTCAATATTACAGGATTGTATCAACAACTAACCACTGAAACTATCAATATGGTATGTGTGGGTGATCCAAACTAATGTTCCTATGGTATTTCATCATATATGAGTAATTGGAACCTATTATTCTGAAGTCACAAGGTTTCTTCAAAGATATAAATGCAAAATTTTGAAGATTTTGAACACATGACATCCTGTGTTGCAAGTGGTGATGGTTTTGAGTGATGTGTCTAAGGTTTTGAAAAATGTGCCCCAGGTTTCTAAAACTTGTGCCGAAATGATTGCAAAAAGATTTTTATCAATTTGGAGGAAAATGACAATAGCTACATCTTTGATGGAGACTCAAAGAAAGTAGAGATATGTGTGTTGTTTTTAAGTTTTCACTCCATAAAGTCCTGTGGTTGTTGGTGGCAACCAACATACTCTGTAATATAACTGTATAAGGGAAACATAAGTTTAAATGTTGTTGTGTTTTCTGTTGTTTCACCTCTGTACAGTTCAGTGGTGACAGGTGAAAACCAGCAGATAAAAAAAATAAGACAGGTTAAAGGGCAAACGTGTTATTTACCCTTCATAAGTTAACAGATATAAGATATATCAAGGTCTGCAGAAGTTAAAGTTCAATATTAATTAAGCTGATAAGGTCCTGGGCTCCACGATGTGAAGTATCACGTCTGTGTTCAGCAGTTTACTGGCCTCATGCAGTGGGTCCCAGGAACGCCACCTTGAGACACGGCTGTTACACAAACGTCTCGTTCCACCTCTGCACCTCAGGGCTTAGTTTTATAAACTATTATTATTTCAATAGCTATCAACGTTTATTCGACTTAACCAGAAAATAAAAAAAATTAAAATTACACAAGTAAAAGTGAAACTATCATGTTTCTACAATGAGACAATACATTCACAACTAAAATGTATATTGATATCGATATTATATACCAATATATGTACATATACATACAAGCCAAACTGTTGAAAGACAATTAAGACAATACATTCCAAAAATACCTTAATAACTTATAACAAAAATTTAAATTGACATTGTATATACACAGAAGCCAAAAATCTTTGTTTTTATCATGAATAGAGTGACAGGTAGTTTGATTGAATCCTACACAGCCAAAATATAAACACGAAACAAACAATTTGGTATACACAGAGAATAAGAACATGCAATCAATAGGAGAAAAATATATATACATTGAACTAAATATGCAATATAAAGCATTAAAAATGTAGATCACAGAAATTTCTGTTTGATACTAGGGGCAGCACGGTGGCTCAGTGGGTAGCACTGTTGCCTCACAGCAAGAAGTTCCTGGGTTCAATCCCCACCTGTGTGGAGTTTGCGTGTTCTCCCCGTGTTTGTGTGGGTTTTCTCTGGGTACTCCGGTTTCCTCCCACAGACCAAAAACATGCAGGTGAATGTGAGTGTGAGTTGTTGTGTGTCGGCCCTGTGATGGACTGGCGACTTGCCAGATGGATAGGCTCCAGCCCCCCCACGACCATGCATAGGATAAGCGATATAGCTTATGGATGGATGTTTGATACTACTACAAAAACAGCTACTTTTACTTGTTATGCCGACACCACCATATCCCAGGTGGGATTTGAACTCATGGCCAGTCCTGATCACCAGTCCTGCTCACTGTCCACCACAATCCACTCTGTACACAGTTCACATCCTCCACCAGCAAAGGATAGCTTCTCTGTCTTTTCAAACAAGCAGCTTAGTGGAATTTAACAGTCAAATGAATGAAAATATGTACAGCACTCTTTTCTGCAAACACCTATGGTTTGAATTATTTTCTTTCTCTGCAGGTTCCGTGTAGTTGCTTTAAGTAAAAAGTCAAATGTTTTATTTACGTTGAGTTGTGGCAAAGTGAATGTAATTTCTTAATATTCTTAATTGCTTCTTTATAGGCTTTAGCTGTTTTCATAATTTCATTAATAAACTTCTGGGTCTCAGATTGGCTCTTCTCTCTGTCCTCCCTGTTCAGCTCATGAAGTTCCTTGCTGTCCATGACAAGAAACGCCAAATCAACAACAATGAGGACTGCAGAAAGACCCACTGAGAGTCTGCTTGCAGTGCGGAAAGAATTCACCGCTAATTTAGAAACATTTGCTAGCCTAGCAATGTCGCAATTTACAGCCACACCAACCCTGGTCAGGCCCATTCTAACACTATCTGCTGAAATTTAATTTAACACATTTGCATGAATATTTATTTTATCCTGGATTGACTGAAATGTCCTTGTGTAGTTGTCACACCTGTTCAAAAGCTTTTGGATTTCTTTAGTGATTTGCAATCTTTCTTTCATATTGATGCCGTTGAACACAGCTCCTGTAACTCCCCCTCCAACACCTACGGCTGTCCCTACCCCAACGAGAATCAAGGAAGTGCCGAGAGTAAAAGGAGCTGCAATTATACCGGCTAAAGCAACGGCACCTCCAGTTACCCCAGCCACAGTACCACTCAGACTGCCTATGGTGTTATTCTTGTGGGTTCTTCCTAATTCCTTGGCCAAAGCCACTAGCTTATCTACATCCCTTTGGAATCCATCCAGATATTTCTTAGCATAATCATTGTAAAGTGAAAGGCACTGTCCAAAGTCTTTGGTGTCAAAGTTTGGTAAACACACTGAAAAAAAGAGAAACATCAGTCCACCATTAAGATTATACACACATATGTATATATATATAAATATAAACATGAATATATAGAAGCATAAACCATTTGGCATTTTTGTGTAAATGTGTTTATTTCTGAATTCATCACAATGTGGAGAGGACTCTGGTAGTCTGGGAGGGTGGGGATAACAAAAAATATAACAACTTTAATTTACGAGTGCCTTTCTAAAACCCAAGGACACCTTACGAATACATAAATGGGATAAGATGGGGAGGGAGTGGACAACAGGAGTGAGGTTAATACATCTACCCCAGAATGTCTGAGTCTTTACAAATAGGCCTATGTGGGTTGCAGCAATATATGAAGTGTGGTTAGCTATGCTAAGGAGGGGAAGCCAAAATTTGATTTGATTTATTTTGCTATGACACCTCTACAAAACTAAACCCAATCCCGTGTTTACATTTTTAATATTAATGGAACATGAACAACTATAGTTTACTCAGCTCTAACTATGCTGTCTCTAATAGCTGTCAGTCATTGTTCTATATGATGGTGTTGTGGCTTACTATCAGGAGGGCGGTCCATGCTGTCATCACTGTCCCAATCAGCACTATTAGATTGTCCCATAGCTTGGCTCTGATCCCTGCGGCAGCTCTACTCAGATGACATACATCTTAATGTGTCCTTGGAGCAGAAAGAAGGAAAAACTATAGAGGTGACAGAATACAGAGGCTCAAATGCTACGAGAATCCTGACCATTTTAAATGGAGATTTATAAAATAAATAAATAAAGACGGCATAGAAAATAACAAAAAAATTCGTTTTTTAAAGATTTAAGTTCATCCTTGTAGGATTTTGTTGTTGATTCAATTAATACATTGTCTTACCTTGACCATTTTAGTATGGACTGATTGTTTTTTTATAGTGGTTAGTTCACAAAGTGAGGTTGTTAGTCCCCAAAGTGAGGTTGTTAGTCCCAAAAGTGAGGTTGTTAGTCCCCAAAGTGAGGTTGTTAGTCCCCAAAGTGAGGTTGTTATTTCCCAGAGTGAGGTTGTTTGTCCCCAGAGTGAGGTTGTTAGTCCCTAAAGTGATGTTGTTAGTCCCCAGAGTGAGGTGGTTAGTCCCTAAAGTGAGTTTTCCTACCGCAAACGGAATAAATGAACTTTGACCTTTGATTGCTATTTATTATCAAAAGGTGCAGAAAGTAATATACTATGAACAGGAGGATCCAGTTTTATTGAGGTTGCATTACACGGTGCAAGGCGCAGATAGCTGTATGATAAAGCAATGGACTGTGGACTGAGAATTAAAGCAAAATCTTGTAAAGAAAAGTAGAACTATTGTCTTTAGTTTTAGTGTTCAGAATACAGTCCATGTTTACGAGCAGTAGTAGCTATATTAGAGGAGGTTATTACAAACATAACAATACAGGTGACATTTTACGTCTGGCCAAAACAGCAAAAACAAACGAAAGGTTATTTTCTAAAATGTCATAAAAATAGCCATTAATGTGTTCAGAGCCCTTTCCAGTTTACCAATACTGCAAAATTGTTTTAGTGTTCAGAATACAGTCCATGTTTACGAGCAGTAGTAGCTATATTAGATGAGGTTATTACAAACATAATAATACAGGTGACATTTTACGTCTGGCCGAAACAGCCAAAATAAACAAAAATGTCAAAAATTTCTGTCAAATATGTTCAGAGCCCTTTCCAGTTTACCAATACTACAAAAATACTTGTTAAATAACTAGTGCTTGTTTGTAAAAGTACAGTACATTAAGTCTTCCTCTGACATGTAAAGATAGATATGGTTTTAGATCAGTTTAGTTACTAGTGCTTGTTTGTAAAAGTACAGTACAGTAAGTCTTCGCCAGTCTTAGCCAGTCACAAAGCTACTGTGTACATTATCAAGAGCTATCATTTCCTACCTTTTAACGTTCACAATATCTTCACTGTTGTTGTTTGTTGTTTGGCTCACTGTTCCAGGTCTCGCTTGAAAAAGGTTTTTAATCTCATCGTGATTTTCCTGGTTAAATAAACATTTACCGGTAATACAAAATTGTAGTTTTTACTCCGTGCAGAGCAGTGGATACTGGTGATCGTAGTAGCTTTGATAGTTGAAAGGACATTTGACCAACCCATTCGAGGTAATATGACACTAAGTTTTATTGAATCTCATTTAATAAAACTTAGTGTCATATTAATGACACCAAATTTTATTGAATGTCATTCAATAAAACGTAGTGTCATATTTCACTGTTTCTCTCTACCAATCCTTTTACTTAAACAATTATATAACAACATAAAGAAAAAACTGAGACACTTTATGGGATAAAGATGTTACAGTTTTTAATAATTGCAGCACTGTTAAGGACTGAAATGCATTTAGAACCATGTTGTTATTCTTTAACATTATGTTGTATCAAGCATTTTATTCTTCAATATTATAGAACTATACCAGCAACTGAAGCGGCAAATTACAGTATCTTCAAAGATATGAACGCAAAATAAACATTTGATACAAAATTATAGTTTTTACTCCGTGCAGAGCAGTGGATACTGGTGATCGTAGTAGCTTTGATAGTTGAAAGGACATTTAACCAACCCATTCGAAGTAATATGATACTAAGTTTAATTGAATCTCTTTATAATATGGTTCCGTCAAGGAAGATAACAACCTCAATAAACTATATGACATTTTGATCACACTGTGCATGCACAAAGCCGCTCACAACAACCAACACACTAAGAGAAACTAAAAGAGTATAAATATTGTTAAATCTGAAAATCATGAAATATATTTTAAACAAATGTGAGCTTAACACAATACAATGATAGGACAGATGTCTAGTTTGTTAATTAATTTAGGAAATTACGATTAATAATATAATTAGACCAAGCCAGAAAAAAACGGAAAAGCTAATTCTACCAACATTCTACCAACATATCAACAAAACTGATCTTCACAGAAGTGTAGAAGGCCTTTCCCAAAACAGTATATTAATCCCATCCCATAACAACTATTTAACAACATCAAATAACATTGAGACACTTTATGGGTAAAGATGTTAGTTTTTAATAAGTGCTTCTGCACTGTTAAAAAACCATGGATGGACATATAATCAATGGATTTCTTTATCTATATATTTTTTATATGTATGTATTATTTCTGGATAACGTTATGACCATTCTTAATCAGACACTGTTTCTATGGTCCAGTGTACCACTGTTCCAGACAATGTTTACAGGTTTGACACTATGTATATGCAAGCCATTGTCATTGCTTTTGCAATACTACAGTAACAACTCATTACTG
>JAVQIZ010118831.1:0-15246 GCA_036023535.2 Galaxias brevipinnis
TCACTAGTGATTGAGGGAATTTACCATCCCAGTAATTACCAGCTCTCTGAGAAGTAATACTGCGTGATGTAGTGAATCGAGCAGAAGACACACAAACACACACACACACACACACACACACACACACACACACGAGCACACAGAGACACGCCACACTTGCACACACACAGTGCAGCCTTTTCTGGGATCTAGACTCACCCTGCGGGGCCATCCGTTATTCTGACACGGCGAAGCCCATAGGCAGAGCCTCTTTGAGACAAACACACTCACACACAAACAACACACTGCACAGACCCAGGGGAGAGACCTAATCAATGATGATAAAAACAGATAGGCCAAAATGACAAAAATTGTCCGACAACTGAGTTATCTCCATTGTGGTGCTCTGAAGAGTCACTCCACTTTCCCCACACGGGGAGCCGGTTTGATGAGACGAGAGCTGGACCACGCAACAGGGGACGAGACAGAAATCACAGGCAGTATATTCAGAAGGCCCCCTCCCCTCTCCTCGCCTCAGTCTGTTTAATTTGAAGTGTAACGGCATCGTTTGGGAGGAGAATATACGAGGCCGTGGATAGTGGGTCTCTTCATGTGGCCCTAAAGCATTTTCTCATCCACTTTTACTCCCCAGCACGCTCTATTAATCTACCCACCAAGATACTTATCCCCCACCCTGATTTACCTCCATATAAATCTGATGGCATATGGATTGGATGAAGCATTGGCATAGTGTAGGGTTTATGGGTCAGGTTTATGATTGCAGTCACGGGGGTCAGCATTGGAATTGGTTTCACTACTTTGGACGAGTTGGGGTTGAAATTAAGATTACGTGGGCAATCAGTATTGGGCGTCTGTTACTTTTGGGATGCGTGGGGTGGGGTCGACAAAAAAAGTGACAAAAGCACTTCCCTGCACAATCTGTTTATGCAAATACTTTAGGAGCAGTGTGGGAGTCTCCTAAAAGCTAATTTGTTTGTATTGTTCATCAGTTACAGGCTGATGACTTTAATTAATATGATATTCATTTGCGATGAATATGAATTTTAGATTAGAGCCCCCTCTTTTTTAGCCTAATGATAATGCATTGTATCCATCCATCCTTCATCCATCCAGTCCAACAATCATCTAGCCAACCGTCCATCCTGTATGCGTGATTCAGTCTCCTACTACATTATTCATATAATCAGCACTGCATGACCCCGTCAGAATGGTGAACAACGTTACTAGATTAAGACTCTGAACTGCTTTTCAAGAAGAAAAAGCGAGAATTATGTATTTTGAAAGTGTGAATTCATATGGCTGCGTGCACATTTTACCCCAAATAAAATGATTTTGTAATTGTGAGTCTGGTTTCATTCCAGACAGGACAGTAGGGCCGCTTCAGTATTCATACGTACATAGCTTCCTTTGTAGATTATTATTATTATTATTATGTAAATTATTTATTCAGGGTGGACTGCCCGAGACTACGTCTCTTTTGCAGCGGTTCCCTGTTCATAAGGCACGTAATGTAATAAGAAAAACAAAATAAAGAAAACAATACAAATGTGTTACGATCCAGACTACGATTTGCAGTCCGTCCCATACAAAACCCCACAGTCAGTCCTCCACAGAGGGGCCTAGCACACCATGCATGTGGCTGTCAAACGGTGTTACAGTATCGTTGGAAGTGGTGCCCTTTGGGTTTTGGAGTATTGTAGGCTGAAGACGTTACGACGTACACACACACGTACACACGTACACTCGTACACACACACAAAGCACCAGGAGACATCCACAGTCTTTATCGCATTAAGATTGGCCTGCAGGCTTGCCATGGTTTTCAAACTGCCTTTTTAAAGCTACTGTTTAATGCAAACCTATACTTAATAGAGAAGCACACTTAAACAATGTACCCTGCCTTTCAGATCTCATATAGGGTCTCTGTGGGTACACATATAAATCATATCTAGGATCTGTCTGGGAGAACCAGTTACGTCCAACTGAGTGAAATCTAAGAGACAGGCCAGTGGACTCAGCATAAACTTAGCATACGTACTGTACTGTCTCCTTACAGTCTCTCTCTCTGTTTCTTTCTCTCTCTCTCTCTCTTCCCCCCTCTCCCCAGTAATATAGTTGATATACATATGGATGAGCTCGCCTCATTACTACCCGAGATACAGGGAGCTGGGAAGAGATAGAGCAAGAGTGAAAAATAAAAAGGCTCCGGATTTCTAAAGTGCACCGGTGTCCGAGGGCACTTCCTTAGCCCCAGATCTACGACTTCAACGGAACGGCTCTTGCTCACACTCGCTCCCCCTGCTACACTCCCAGCCTTCCCTGCAGACAAATAAGGATGTAAAAACACCGTAAAGCAATAAGTGTATTTCACGGAAACACACTGCAGTCCAGCTCTGGTCACAGGGAGAGCTGCTGTTTATTCTCCTGTGAGCTCGGGGGCCCTAATGGACTAGTAATAACTGGGGGCCTCAGCGAGGGTCTTTATAAATATACTATATTCACTCCCCTGGCAAGCCAAGCAGTGCAGCCCAGAGGAGGCAGTCACCCTGCCAGCCTGAAGACAGAGGTAAGCAGAAACTAAGAGGAATATAAACAGCTATTTATATGCATTTTCGAGGAAACAATGGCCAAGGCACGATAGGGAGAAAGAGCTGTGTGCGCGGTTCTGGCTATAGACCGTCATCCACTTTCCTCGTCCAATACCTCGATGTGTTTCCCTTTGTTTCGCCCTCTCTAGTCTCTAGCCGTCTCGCACTCACTCTTTAATTGCTTCGCCTCTCTGTATTTGTTACCACAGTAACTGTATCGCCATCTTTATCGGAGGCATCTGACGTCCCTTCAGAGAAAGCCTGTGGAGCGGATCCTCCTTCTTTCTCTATGAAACACACACACAAACATACTCATGCACAAACACAAACACACACACGCACATGCACAAACACATTTTTAAGTTATCTTATGAGAAGCTAAAAATGGCAAATGCACATTATCCAAAGGGTTTCAGACTACTTTAGGGATAGTACAGGCTATACATAGGGACTAGAGGGCAATCTGTGTTGACATATTTTCCCTAATTGGGACTTTCAGGTTTAAGTGCTCCATTGACACTTATGAGAAAGATGGTGTGCAAGTTATTCTAAGAAAAATTAGGGGTAAGAAACAATAGTGGAATCTATAGAAGTTGGAGAGGCTAGATCAAACGGATGCCTATAAATGCCTCATCATATTCCTAGTTCAATACCGTCGACGGTTGTGATAATAAACAAGCTGAACAAATCTCTATTGATACAGTAACCATAAAGGAACACATTCAATTGTATAGAACGTATCAAACAGGCAGGTATGAATACACAGCACTCCCCTCTCATGGCAAAAGTGGAGCGTAAACTGACAAATAGAACCACATAAATAGAACTTTGAAAAAGGTTTCCAAGACTGTTCATGTGACACGCTTTAGAATGTTGATTTACAAAACAAGCGATCGGCCCTCCGTCCTTACACAAATAATCCCAAAAAGAGGTGGGTAGCTATAAAATAATATGCAAAAATAATTGAATTAATTATGTAATTCTGTGCACATGGACAACCAAGTTTACCGTGTAGGCCGGTGCTGTAATTTTATACAGGATGTTTGACATGGGCAAATAGGAACGTGCTTTTAACGAATCCACACTTACCTGGCTACTTCCTAGGAACAATATTTTTATGTGTTTCCAGTCTAATTCCAGTCGGGTTGTTTTGCGCACAAAGTGAGCAAAGTTAAGAGCAATACTTTTTGAAGTACGTCGCCTGCGTTTTCAAACCGCGGGGCCCTTATCAAAGTTTAATTAGCTTGCGCTTCTTTTTATAGTTTCATTAACCAGTTGTAAGTTTAGACATATTGCGCATGCTGCTCCAGTAGGTCTACATCGTAGACATTACGTAGGCCATGGGGGTGTGACGATTTGGTCGTTTAAACTTCTGGTTTGCAAACAGCTGAAGGCTGAAGCAAGTTTCTTTCCTGTTTTTCATGAGCGTAACTAGTGAGTCTTATAAATGACGAATACTAACCATCCAGCTTGTCTATCTATTTTTTTTCCATTTTCTGTATAATTTCCACATTGATATAGTATCCACATTGACAACAGTAATATTATGTTTGTTAAATTGCTTTGGACACATGACTTTTTGTAAAATGTAAAATTATAGATAAAACTAGGAGTAGTTCTGTAGGTGTTACATCAGGGCATAATGTTGGCTCAATTCATTCACTAGACCATTTATCTCATTTCCAAGGTTGTGATGACTCAAGATGTGTCAGAGGACAAGTCCTCAAGCAAAACCAGCACAGAGAGACAAAAGGAGTCCTTCACAGAGAAAAAGACAGTTCCTAACCGAAGCAGTGGCCAGACATCAATAAAGGATCTTAGTCTGATCAAGAGGCCAGGAGGAGAGCGGAGGAGGGACAGGAACAAAGTCAAGAAGAGGAAAACAGAGTGCAGGGATGTACAGACGCAGGAAGAGAGCCACAAGAAGGCCGCAGGGAGACTGCCCCCTCCACTCCCTCCTCTCCCTCGAGTCTCCCTGAAGAGCCTGGCCGAGGCGGAGAACACCCTGGCCTTTGGAGAGGAGATGCTGCCTGTCATCCACCAGTCTGCCATTCCTGCCTCCACCACCTCCTCCCCCTCCTCTTCCGCTTCCTCTTCCGCCGTCAGCCCGTCCACTTCTCCGCCCTCCCACCGGCCCTCCTCCCTCATCCCCACCCCCACCGTCACCCTGCCCTCCCCCTACTCCCGCGCTGCCTCCCTATCAATGTGTCACGGGTCTGATATAAAGGCCCCTCCATGTGGACCTAATCTCAGCTTTCTGCCTCAAATTGACAAATGGCTGGATGTAGCCTTACAGGCTGCCGACTCCTACTACCGGAGGAAGAAATACGGCGTGGCCGCCAGCCGCCTACACACCGCCCTGCAGGTACTCTAGATATTTAGATTCAATCTCCGCCATGCAAACGCACACGCACACACACACACACACACAGAAATACGTACACACAGACACACACTTTCATTTCCCAGTTATTTATGATTTCTTCGTTATTCGTTTTGCTGTCTGTCCACCTTCAAAACCTCAATTCCGAGGCAATGTGAGAATTTATAGATTCATACGTTGGAGATTTATTTATTTCTTCCCGCTTTGCCTACGGTGGGGAGATTGTTTCTCGGACGCTGTTGTGGAACACTCAGAGGTGTAAAATTGAAATGTGACCGCCTCACAGCATAAGTTGTATATGGTGGCCCAGAGGGTCAAGTTGTGCTCTGGCCTAAAACACTTGTTAGGTGTCATTAATGTCAGAAAGTAGCATTAGGAAGGCTCCACACAGAGGATAGATGGACTGTTCTGCTTTCTATAGTACAAGCTCTACGAGCTCTAAGAAAATGCCTCTGTGGAAACTTGGTTTTGTAAATGACAGTTTGTCTACAGGATGGATAAGAGAAGCCAAGGAAAGGACTCCAGAATTACATTTTGCCTGAGTGATCTAGCTAATGGGGCAATGGTCTGAGTTTGAACTCGGACAGAATCGGTCAACAAGCAATTTTCCCAGTGACATTCTTCCTGTACGACATGCTTTAGTGGTTTGGATTATTGGCCTCGTTTTGTAGGCGAAGGATTGAGTCAAACGGTTCCATTGCTTTCGCTGTTGTGACGTTGTTGTTGAGGTCGGGGGGTTTTTTAGGTTGAAAAAATCTTTCTCTCAAAGATGAACTTGTTATCGTCTCACGTCTAGTCTCCGTCTGGATCTCCCGCACAAAGCAAAGCCGCTGTTCAACCTGTGTTAAGTGGAAAGATTAGTTTGGCTATCATATCCTCATCGTACCCCATCTCACAACTCTGTTATGCAAAATGCCACGACTCTCTTTTTTGACCTCAAACGCTAATGCTCATTTGTTCAAACCCCTGCCATTGAGACAAAGTAAGCACTGTTGTGTCAATGTTTGAACATGTAAAGCAGACGATGAGCACAGGTTTCGGGGATGGCTCGGACAGCTAGGACGGCTCACCTTTGCACCTATTGACGGCCCCTCCTCTCCCCCACAGCTGTGCTCCCAAGGCTCCGTCCTGGCAGACCCACTGCACGCGGACACGGAGGACATCTCCCTGGTGGTCAGTTTCATCGAGGGCCGGCTGGTGGTCTGCTACATGAGGCTAAGGAGGCCCGATCTGGCCCTCAGCCACGCTCACAGGTCAGGACTTCATTTTGGAAAAGAGGTTCTGTGTCAGACATACCTGTGTGTATATATACTGTATATATATATATATATATATATATGCATACATATGTGTGTGTGTATATAGGGCGGAGTCATCTCAGTTAAAATGTCTGCATACGAAAAAAGAAGGAAATATATTTATTTGGTTGTAGTTTTTTGCGTTCTGCTTGGTTACATTGTCTTCTTGCGGGTAACACTTGGCAAAGTGCGTTTCATGTGCATGTACGGGTGTTGCAGTGAGTGTTTGACATGGCCAGCCCCCAGCAGTGGGCCCAGAGGAAGGCAGATGAGCAGGGCTAGCAGCGGGTCTGTTCTTCACCCTGCTTTAGAACAGGACACAGGGGGATGTAAAGGGCCAGGCTGAACAAACGCTTTTTACTTTTCAAATTTCAGACACAGAAATACTTGAAATGCGTTCTTGTACTGGGACTCTTTAAACAGGGCCTTTGCTAGTGACGGGAGTGTTCCCTCACACAGCAGCAACTCTGGAAGGGCCGGGCAGGAATTGAAAAAGTCCAAAAACCCAATCACCAAGGGCTCCTCTCTTGAGGTGCTGGGTGTGCGACTGATCATGTCGTATCCTCTTGTTGAAAAGGAGTTGTGCCTCTGTGGAGTTGATTTGACCTCTGCTTCCCACTTGCTTGCAGCACTTTCCGAGGACTTTGTCTGTGTGTGTGTGTGTGTGTGTGTGTGTGTGTGTGTGTGTGTGTGTGTGTGTGTGTGTGTGTGTGTGTGTGTGTGGCTGTTGACCATTCAGCCTTTTTTTCTTTTTTTCCCCCCGGTTGTTATGGCTCCCTGGCGGGCCAGTCTAACCTTTAAAACCTACTGACGGCTGGCTGTGTGTGTGTGTGTGTGTGTGTGTGTGTGTGTGTGTGTGTGTGTGTGACTGTGTTGAGAGCAGGGGGCAGAGCTGATAAAGGCTTGCAATGGAGAAGACACCTCCACCTATAGAAGCCTCACCACCAGACCATTAGCACTTCACCCTGCTAAGAGGTCCAGGTCAGAGAGCACCTAGACACACACTCCTCTTAGGCTGTGTGTGTGTGTGTGTGTGTGTGTGTATGTTGTTGTTGAGCAGCCTGTCAGTGACCCTGTTAAGAGCCCTTGCACTGTTGGACGTGAAGGTGCTCCACACCTGTGACCCACCGTGGAGAGAGGAGGGGAAGGTAGGGCGTCCTTTGACTTGTAAATATGACAGTATATGTGTTGTACAGCCACAGACATATATGATAGCATCAGCCATACTGACCCCCAGTCGTGTTTCATTTGACATGAAATACTTGCTCATGTAATATTAATAGTTTTTGAATTTGCATAAACAGTTTTGAGTAAGACTCCATTACCATGGTGAGAAGACGGTATTGCGAACCCTCTAACCTCATTTGAACAATTGTTGTTTTCAGTGTGTGTGTGTGTGTGTGTGTGTGTGTGTGTGTGTGTGTGTGTAGATTTGTTGTGGAAACAGCTGCGCATCACTCTCAGTCTCCCTCAAAGACCCTCCATCTGTGAAGATCGATCGGGCTGTGTTAATGAGTTGAGCTACTAATGGAACAAGGGGAGTCTCACACACACACACACACACAAACCACTATCCACACACACACACACACACACACACACACACATACAGAGAGAGAGAGACAGATCAAGGTTAGAGAAAGCCATTGATTAGCTCAACCTGTACAATCACTTCATCAATGCTCATCAGGAGAGGATTAGATGGGCCGGTCGCTCCAACGGACTCAGCTACGGCCCTCGGCTACGGCCCTCGGCTACAGCGCTGCAACAAAGAGGCTGATTGCTCAATCACACACGCTGGGACACATCTCTGTAGGGCCACAGACACCACTGGTGTAAACAGATAGATACAGCCAGCCACAGACAGACACCGATTGACACTCACAGCCACAGACACAGACCCATGTACACAGACAGTCAGACAGACACAGACAGACACAGACAGACACAGATAGCTACAGGTAGACACAGACAGTCACAAACAGACACAGATAGCTACAGGTAGACACAGACAGACACAGACAGACAGATATCTACAGGTAGACACAGACAGTCACAGACAGACACAGATAGCTACAGGTAGACACAGACAGTCACAGACAGACACAGATAGCTACAGGTAGACACAGACAGTCACAGACAGACACAGGTAGCTACAGGTAGACACAGACATTCATAGACAGACACAGATAGCTACAGACATAGACATCTAAGCATCACTCTTCCCCTCTCCCTCTCTCTATTTCCATTTCTCTGTCTCTCTCTCCCTCTCTCTCTCTCTCTTTCTGTTCTCTTTTCAGGAGGCTAAAGATGAGCACTGCCCTCTTGAATCATCGGTGGCGCGCCTCCAAACGCCGGCGTCTCACATTTCAGAGGAACACAACCCTCTTTCTCCGTCCTGCCTCCTCCTTTTGTTTACCCGGTCTGCTCCTCTGCCTCTCGCCCTCCCTTCTCCCTTTCCTCTTTCCCCTCCTCCTACTTGTGTATATCTCTCTCTTTATTTCTCAAAGCCCTCCCCCCCGTCCCCTTTTTCCTCTTTCTGTCTCTATTTATCTCTTTCTTTCTTTCTTTCTTTGGCTCTCTCTCTCTTTCCTCTCTGGTCGATGTGGATGCCGTGCTCCTGAGTGCTCTGAATGGATGCGTCATGCCATATCTCACCGCAGACCCCACACACTAAACTACCTCTAGGTCGAAGGCACTCAGAGACGCAGAGCGACAAAACAAGGAAAGTAGGACAAGTTGGAAGCGAGTTGGAAGGACACGGACGCGGAGAGGTGGCTGCTGGGTAATATCACTTGGAGAAACTTTCGGAGTTGGCGCTGAGTGCGTTTTCAAACTCGCTGCGCGCGACAGGAAGACGGTCACGTTCCCCCCGTGTGTCTTTCCTCCCGCCCTCACTCTCCCACTCGCTCCCTCTCTTTCACCTCCGACAAACGCCGTCTGCAGCCGATTCTTATTCCGCCGCCTCCCAATTAGAACGGAACTCTCCGCCGCCACGCCTTCCCTCCTCGGAATTCCACTCCGGAGCACCGTCTCCGGGGACGACGCCCGTAGCAACAACCCGCCTAATAACCACGATAACGTCCCCTTCTAATCACCACTCCTGTCTCCTCTTCAGCCCCCCCACCCCCCCAACCCCCATCCCACCCTTTCTCAGACGAGCGTTTAAGACCAATTAACACGGAATCTCAATCAGTAATGACCACTCAATTATCATTGGGAGGCTCGTTCTGCGCGGCGCCGACAAGGTGAAGAGACAATGAACGCTGAGCGGACCGATCGCTGGCCCCCGGGTGGGGGGGGGGTGGTTAATTAACGAGCGTTTAACTCCTCTGAGACGGCACGCTGACCTTCCGCGAGGAGCGGGGGGTTGTCATCGACGTCGTGTCGCCGTGGCGCCAGGATTGCAATTGACATTGACCGGAAAGCTTATGGATATAGGGGGAGACGAGCAGATAACGGAAGAAAAGATAATTGCGTTCTTTCATCGTGTGGTTAATATGGAACGAAAGTGGCATAAGGGTTTTAGCGTTCTGGAACAGTTTTTTTTGGGGGGGGGGGGGTAGCCAGGTCTCATGTACTATACATGCCCGCAGTACAGGATAGTGAGGGGTGAACCATGGCATCTTCAACACCGTGACAAAACAGCAGTCCTCTCTAAATCCCACCACAAAACAAGTGCAGAGCACCCTCAGGAGTCTAGCTAGCGAAAACACACTGTTAATACGACGGGGCCTTGATATGCTAACGCTCTATAAAACATGGATGGGGATGTGAGGGGATGTGATGCAAACAGCCCAGCATCTGTTCCTGAGCCAACACTTCACATACGTTACACCCCGGCGTCTCCTGAGGACGGCCCCTCTGTGGTGCACGCACGGTGTCCACCAGCAGAACACAGGAGCTTTGACTCGCTGAGCGTACCGTGGCAATGCACCCGTTTCACTCGCCGGGACAATGGTTTGTCTCGACCTTTCAGTTGTGTGGTGGGGAGTGTGTGTGTCGGGGGTGGGAGTGTGTGTGTGTGGGCGGGGGGGGGGGGTCTTGGTGGGGTTTCACCAGCCATTTCTAGTCCTCGGCGGTAAAAACACCTTGGAGGTTCTTTGAGCAAGGAGCACTTCCTCTTCCTCTTCTTACAGGGGGCTGCGACTGCAGGAAAACCATTGGCCTAAGTGAAAGATTACATTACATTACATTACAATCGTTTAGCGGACGCTTTTATCCAGAGATTACTCATGCAGTGATTATCGAGTTCCTCTAAACATACTCGTATATATTTTTTATCCAACACAAGATCATGTAATTATATTAGCTTGATTGTCTTTGGCAATAACTAGAATTGGATCGAATTATCCAAAGTTGCTACATAATTTGCATCACATAAACGCAACGCAAGCTGAGTAAACCTATGCTTATGTAGAAATAAGGTGGGGATGCTGACTTAGGATCCGTCAGCCGATAAGCGAACAACGCCAGTGGGTTTGATGTGCCACAGGGACAGTGCCTTGTCGTGTGGCTCCGGTCCCCATCCACTGTATGTGATGAGCCATACACCATATAGGCAACGACCTTCACAAGGCCACCCACAGTGAGAGAGATTCAATGTTCCAGCTAAAAACTATGGCTTGATAAAAGAGAGAGGATAAAAGAGATGGTGAGATAGACTATAAAGGGCATTGGGAGAGAAGGGTGTGTGTGTGTGTGTGTGTGTGTCTGTGTGTGTGTGTGCGTGTGTGTGTGTGTGTGTGTGTGTGTGCGTGTGTGTGGGTGTGCGTTCGTTCAGAGACTGAATTCCAAACCTTGACTGATGTCTCGTAGGATGCAACACGAGAACGTCGACTGTTTTTCCCTTCTCTGTCTTTTGATTAACGGAAATAATAAGCTTTCGTTTTTCCTCCTCGGAAAGATGACGGCCGGCGTTCACTTTCATGGTCTCTCGCATCCCCCGTGTATTTTACACTCAACACACCCCCAGAGGAAAAGCTCCATTCTGCGCCGTCATCATTAGCGCAGGCTTCAGGCAGCAATTAATACGCAAGCTTCAACACCACATGAGCTTTTATTTTTGTTTGGATAGGGCTGTGACATTAAAAATATATGTTTTAATGGGACACGGTATTTAAATGTGTTAACCCCTAATTAAAAAGAATGGGCTAACTGCCATGAATGCACGCCTACGAAGAAGAGTTGTGTAAGGAGAGAAAGAGCCTTGATATTGGAGACAGTTTAGCCAAACACTGAAGCCTGTTCAGTAAACACCAACATTTTTCTGGACATGTATAAAGAAAACTCAACGAGCTTGCTCGGAAGCGCCAGTCTGGAATAAAGAAGTGGAATCCCAGACACTTTCCTGGAAAACCCCCCCCCCAAAATAAAATCACCATAACTGTAGACTTGATGTGAGAATACAATAGCATTGGGTGCAGACCCTTTTGGAGCGATTATTTGAATTTCAGATAGTCACATGAAGGGGAAAAATCTTTGTAAGAACAACACAGACTAAGGTTCGAGGTTTCGATTCAAGCAACAGCTTGATATACGTCTCCAGAAGGATCGACCCACACGAAGCATGAGGGTTTGTCGAATGAGTCCATGAGAGACATTCTCTCTCATCTCCTTATATCTGAGTTTCTATACATGTGCGTTCTGTTTGACCCGAGCAGCTAGTTCCTGCTTTCACAGGTCAAAGTGAGGGTGACTAAAATGATTCTAAAAATAAAGCCTTGGTGGTTTCCTGTTTTTGCTGGTCAAACCGAGGGTCTCTGAAACCATCAGTCTCAGTGGTTTCTGGTCTTTGCTGGTCAAACTGAGGGTCTCTGAAACTATCAGTCTCAGTGGTTTCTGGTCTTTGCTGGTTAAACCGAGGGTCTCTGAAACTATCAGTCTCAGTGTTTACTTGTCATTGCTGGTCAAACTGAGGGTCTCTGAAACTATCAGTCTCAGTGGTTTCCTGTCTGAGGTCAAACCGAGGGTATCTGAAACTATCAGTCCCAGTGGTTTCTGGTCTTTGCTGGTCAAACCGAGGGTCTCTGAAACTATCAGTCTCAGTGGTTTCCTGTCTGAGGTCAAACCGAGGGTATCTGAAACTATCAGTCCCAGTAGTTTCTGGCGGTTCACTCCCTCTAGCAAACAATGGGTCACACATTCAGAAAGCCACAGATCATTTTCTTTACATAAACACACATGAAACTGGTACGTACCCATTACACACGCGAATAGGCAGTTTGTGAACTACTTGAGCTCTGCAGCCCTCTGCTTGTGGAGTAACAAGTGTTCTCTTTCTCTCTATCATCTTCACGTTGTCTTTGTGAGTGTGATTGTCTTTGTGTGAGTGTGTGCGTTTCCATGCTCTCACTCCATATTTTAATTGACCTTCAACCTTTAAGGTCCTTTTCAAATCTCTCTGGAGCTATGAGGCTCTGTTCTGCATTGTGATGTGAAGGTTTTGCATCGATCGTCCGGTCTCCGTAACCGAACAGAAGCCACGTGTTGTTCCCTGGGACCTCCAGGAGGTGGAGGGTTTGAATGGGAAGCCCTTCAAAAGCAGGCTCCAGAACTTTTTAAACAGAACACCTTTCAAAAAGTTTTTTTTTTAAATCCACATCAAAAAATCTACTTCAAAAAATGAAGAGCAACTTCTTCAATGTGAAGATCGCCTCATTCTTCCTTACTGAAAGAAAGGAATTCTCATCGACTGATGTATTTTGAATGAATACGTTGGGCTCGTACAGCTAGAGTCTACCTCTTATCCGAGCTACTGTGTGCTAAACTGTGCAACAGGACACTGCCTGCAGTGCAGGATGGTGGACTTACCTGTGGCAGGTCTCGACTGTGACACCTCAACAGTGCAGGAGAGCGTAGTGAACTATGGCATGCCTCTTCTATACTGTGACAAACCAGCAGTCCTCTCTCTAAATCCCACCATAATACAAGTGCAGTGCACCCTCAGGAGTCTGGCTAGCGAAAAAACACTGTTAATACAACGGGGCCTTGATATGCTAACGCTCTATAAAACATGGATGGGGATGTGATGCAATCAGCCCAGCATCTGTTCCTGAGCCAACACTTCACATACGTTACACCCCGACATCTCCTGAGGACGGCCCCGCTGCGGTGCACGCACGGGATACACCAGCAGAACACAGGAGCTTTGACTCGCTGAGCGTACCGTGGCAACGCACCCGTTTCCCGTGCCGAGACACAACGTTCGTCTCGACGGTTCTGTTGTGTGGTGGAGCTGTCGGTGGTGGAGGTGGTGGTGGTGGTGGTGGTGGTGTGGTGGGGGGTTTACCAGCCATTTGTCGCAACCGACGGTAAAAACAATGGGTTTTCGAAAGACAAACGCATCGCGTGGCGGTCCCTCTCTCTCTCTCTCTCTCGCCGCTCTCGCAGAAAAGTGGAGCACGCCGCGTGAAAACAGGAGGCCGAGGGACTCCCCTGAGTAGCAATTTGTTTCCCGCCGCCGCCGCCTCCTCCTCTCCCTTGTTGTCGAGACCGGCTCTGTCTCTTTGTAGTGCCTGTGATTCCTCCTTCCAGCAGGCCAAGCAGAGACATCACAGAGGCAGCCGGCTCCTCCGCTAGCTCTCTACTCCACCACGGGGCCCTCTGGAGGTCCTCTTTGGTCCCTGGGTATTACCGCCAACCTCCCTCACCGCTCGGCTGGGCCGGCGGCCATTTTACGAGCGTCGCCGCCGTTTTTTCTCCGCTGTGTGTGCGTGCCTGTGTGTGTTTGCGTGTGTGTGTGTGTGTGCTTTTGGCAAGTGCCTCCGTCGAGCGTGGGCTTTTGTTCTGTCGCCTCGTTGACAGGGTTGTTCCGAGGCGGAGGCCTGTGGGTTAGCCGCGGCGCTGGGACTTTCTCGACAGCTCGTCAGTATCAAGGGGAACGCCTTCACTTTGGTTTGATTGATTAATCGACAATGAAGAAAAACATTCGAATAGGGGTCCGCATTGGTATTCCTAATAGATTTTCAACGAGCAAATTCTATTGTTCGGTAAATTCACGTGGGATATTTGCTCCTCTATAATTCATTTTCACTAAGCATAGTAAATAAAGTTATTTTGCATATTGCTTTTGTGTACAATTCAAATCAATAGTTATGCAGCCGCATAGGTACTGACACACAAACATAAGAATGAGCGAGAGAGACCCAACAAACCAATTCAAACTAAATTGTGACATTTATTGTAGCTAAACACGCTCGCCCTCCAGTGGGGATACGGTCTATTTACGTGAGCGTTTGATGAATTTCCTTTAGTCGTTCAGAGCCAGTCTCTCGGTGTGATAGGCTTCACAAGAGCGCAACGCTCTCCACGTAGTTTGCCGACTGGGAGCAGAGAGTTGGAACCGCACCGGAGACCAATTTTCCCAGCACGTGTCTTGCGCGGAAAGCCTTGTGCTGGCGGCCGCCGCTGTGTGTGTTGTGACAGAGGACTCATAACTCTAATTACAGCCGGCGATTCCTCCGCCGTTTGCCCGACCGCCTTGCACTTCCTCCCTATCTTATTAGCAGCGCGGGCAAAGTCAATTAACTCCGAGGCGATCGAGTACTTCTCTCTCCTCCCCCACGCACCGTTTCTCTGTGGCTTGGGGTGATAATGAGCTCTCCAGCACAGTACGTCTCTACATCTCTTCACCAGCCTCTGCGCTCTGTGGTGGCGTGCAACCCCTGAACGAGCAGGACACGGACGGACACATGCCTCTCACCCCCCGAGTGAGACGTAGAGGGAATAACAGCCAACACCACCCACTCCAGCACCACCACCACCACCACCACCCCCCAACACCACAACCGCCCACAACACCACCCCTAACACCATCACCAACACCACTCCCCCAACACCATCCCCCCCAACATCACCACCCCCTAACACCATCATCAACACTACCCCCTAACACCACCGCCACCCCACCAACACCACTCCCCCAACACCATCACCCCCAACACCACCACCCCTCAACACCACCAGCATCCCCAAC